>CABFVZ010000914.1:219311-280521 GCA_902151445.1 Timema monikensis
AAGTTTTATTTTGACACATGGGAATCCAAGCAGATACCTCTAGGCGGAATGGAAGGAGACGCGAGAATAGTCAGTGTTTTTGCAGTTTTTAAAGCAAACAATTTTTTTCGACTAAATAAATCAAACATTGCTTCAATATAAAAATAAAGTTTAATTTTCTATACATTGATCTCAACAGTTCTTGAATATATGTCGTGACTCATGATCATATTGGCAGTAGATTAGAACTTTTTAAATTAAGAGAAAAAGTTGTCATTGAATTCTAGGACACCTTGAGCTGTCAGATATTAAATAACCCGGTGAGCTAACTATGAGAAGAAAAGTAGATTATGTTTCCAGTGAAGCAATATTTCATTTATTTTAACCAAAAAGGAATGTTGCTGAAATAATACTTATAGCCCTTCCCACCCTATTACATGGAGGTTAATACTGTGCCCAGGGTCTTAGCTCACGCATTATTTCAACAAGTCAATGAATGAAGGGCGTGTGAGTTCGTTAGACTATATGCCGTTCACAAAAGGTCTTTACCTGGATGACAGTTCGAAAATCATATGTTTAGGTTTTGGGTTGCCATAACCTGTAAAAGATCACAGTTTTGTTATAAACGTAAAGATCTTTAATTGCCTGTTTTATATTACATTTAAAATAACGTAAACTTAAGTTTTCTCATACTATTTAATTTTTTTAAATAATTTCTTTTTATCCAACTCGAGACAATATTTTAAAACATAATTAAAAGTAGGTTTACTTATTTTTCGTTTTGGAACGTTACTGATTTTGTGTAATATAGCGCACACATCAATATATTTTAATACAGGCATCGTATTTATTTGGAAAAGAGAAAATTGTTGTCATCTTTTTACATACAATAAATGATTTTATGATTATTTTATCGTATTTTGAAATATTTAACTGAATAAAATATTTTCATCTACTGCGTGTCTCCATCATTGTAAAAAAACATGTTTACCGTTATGTTCAATCATATGGTTTAAATTCGTTAGACGCCATTTTGAAGCTATGTTCGTTAGAATTTTTTGTGAAAGTGGTGTTAATATTATTTTCAAGGGAAATAAAACTATAAATAAACTTTGTGTCCGACCTCAAATAAATATATAAATAATATTGGCCTAAATTACTGTGGTTAACTATCACATTAATATATTACCATCTGTTTTCTTTACAGTCATCCAAAGTGATAGATGTCAGCTGTTGGCGTAGTGATATATTAGGGACTAGTAACATTTCGAGCTGTCATCCAGGTAAACTTAGCTCGTGAATGACTTATATGTATGACAGATTGTACACTGTTTGTAAAGGCTTTACGTTCACACAGCCAACTGAAAATGATATTAGTTTAAAATACTTGCTTTATTTAACCTATTTTTTCCAGCCGCGTCTTAACTTACTAATCGTCCAAAATATCCGCATTTAGTTAAACTAATAAAGTATGATAAGAATGAATTTAGAGAAAATGTAGTTGTATTTGTATGAAAGAAGAGTGTGGGTAGGCATTCAGCAATAAAACACCCTCGGTGCACTCAGATGGGATTCTAACCCCGACCTACTCGTCTACGGCAAACCAGACTAGAAGAGTTTTGACGTTTATTCTCTCCCACACACGACTGAGACGTGTTAATAAGGCAAGTTGTGTGTGGCAACACACACACGCAAAGAAACAGTATGTAGGAGAGAGAGAGACCAAGCCACTGACACAGCACCCACTGATGGTTCATATTACACATCTCTGCACTGTTTATTAGCACCGCGTCTAACTATACGTTCGGGTTATACGCACTTACGCTAATGTGTAATGTGAGGGTGATTTGAGATTAAATGGAGGACCTACAGTTTAACGTGGGATCCGAACCACGGCGGAGACCTGGCATTCCCCCACATTCACAAGTTGTGATTAATACACGTATTGTCAGAGGTGAAGGAAGGGTTTGGTAATCAGATAAATCTGCACTGGGACTGAGGATTGAACCCATTACACCCAAAACCGAGGTCAGACACATTACCCCTAGACCACAGACAAGAAACAGACACTCAACCTTACAGTGTTTCGCTATGCTCCTTTTGCCAGCTTGAGTCCTTCAACACTGGGTTTCGCTAGTGTCACTGCTGGGTGAGGATAGGACTAACAGCAGCGATCCTAGTGGTGAAGGACTCAAGCTGCCAAAAGGAGCGCAGCCATTTTAACCTGGAGGTTGAGAGCCTGGGTATATTATTTGTCCGTGTCCTAGACCGCTAGGTCACCCTCTCTGCCTTGACCCCATCAAAACCTAGTAAGGTGACCTGGCGGTCTAGGGGTAAGGTGTCAGACTTCTGTGCTGGCGGCCGGGGTTCAATCCTCGGTCCCGGCACAGATTTATCTGATTACCAAACCCTTCCTTCACCTCTGACAAGACATCTTGTGAATGTGGGGAATGCCAGGCCTCCACCGTGGTTCGGATTCCACGTTAAACTGTAGGTCCTTCATTTCATCTCACAATCACCCTACCATTACACATTAGCGTAAGTGCGTATAACCCGAACGGGTAGTAAAACGCGGTGCTAATAATAATAATAAAACCTAGTACACATCAAGTTAAAGTACCATTTTCCCAGAAAGAACATTATCTAAAAGAAAAAAAAAAGAACAGTTACTAGATCTACTTTCACGTATTTATATCAGGATTGTTATCCGCACTTATGATATTTAGCATCAATATCTATAAAATAACAAAGATGAAGTAATAAAAATGTTTTAACTTTTGCTGACAAAAAGGTTTTATATTTTCTAAAAGTTAATTCCTACCAGAATCCTACTGTAGTTGAAAAGTCTCACACATCAAAATTTTAAAATGGGAATGCAGGGAACGAGAGAAAAGGCCAATGTTTTTTGCAGTTGTTGAATATCTGTCACGAACATAGCGGCATTAAATGAGAAACCAGGACACCCTTGACAGATATTCAACACCTGTCGAGGTCACAATGTGAAAAAAAAAAAGTTTGTAAAAGCAACATTCGATTTATTTTGACCAAAAAACGTGTTTATATAAAAAGTGTAAAAAAACACCCTTTATCACGTCCCCAAAATCCCCACCTTAAAAAGTTCAAAATTACGATCAAATTAAAAGTTAAATCGTTTAGTCTTAAATCAAATGTGATCATATTACACGTAATAAAGTATAGAGTAAATTTACGTCTATATCACTGGAAAGGATATTTATAATTCATTCACGACCTTAGTTTAATTGGATGACAGATATAAGAAAAACTACTAGAAATAGTACCTAATGTATCCCTACGCCTACCGCTGACATTTTTCACTTTGGAGAACTGTAATGAAAACATATGGTAAAGTATGAATGTGATAGCTAAGCAAAGTAATTTAGGCCAATATTATTAATATTTATTTGAGGTCGGGCACAAAGCTTATTTATTGTTATATTCCACTTAAAACAATTACTATTCACAGCACTTTCATTAAAGGTCTAACGAATATATCTTCAAAATGGCGACAAACGAATTTAAACCATGTGATTGAACACGACTTAAACAAGTTCTTTACAATGATACACCTACGCATTGGATAGAAATATTTCATTCCCTTAAATATTTCGAAATACGATAAAATAAATAATCATAAAATAATGTATTACATGTATAAAAAATTACAAGTGTTTCTCTTTTACAAGTAAATCATTGTATTAAAAGGTATTAATGTATGCACTATATTACACATTAGAGATAACATTCCAAAACGAAGGATAAGTGCTTTTAATGTTGTTTAAAATATGGTTTCGAATTGGGTAAAAAGAAATTATTAAAAGTAATTAAATAATGGAAGAAAACTTAAGTTTACGTTATTTTAAATTTAAAATATAACATGTAATTAAAAAAGTTCACATCTATAACAAAACAGTAATCCTTTACAAATGTTGTCAACCCAAAATCTAAACATATGATTTTTGAACTGTCATAGAGGTAAAAAACCTATCATGAACAAGACTCAACGATTTGTCGAAATTGATTCCTCCAAGAAACAGCAATACGACCCAAGATCCTAGAACATCAATTTAGTACTCTGAAAAAAAAAACACACCTAAAACCAAAGTGATATGTTTGCGCATAATAAGATGTCATTGTCAGACATCTTAACTCAAGTTTGTATCGCGTTGAACTGTGTGTCCCGCCTACAATGTCCAGCATAGCCGAAAAAGGTATCATTGGTGTGAATTTGGGAATTTCCTTGTCACAGTGAGGAATTAATGGGCAGGATATTGGGAGCTGTAAGTGTTCTATAATTAAGTCCTTTTGTAAGTCGTGTATTAGTATAATCATTATGCTCAAAAAGTGAGCGTTAAATAGCTCAAATTAAATTTAAAAGTCCTACCTCATAGTATAGTCGTATCGCCGGTTAGTATTTAAAGGAAATGTACTCTAATTTGTGTGGACTTAGGGGGAGAGAAACAATTTTTAAAAAACATCTCAGTACGCCCGAACGAGATTCGAACTCCCAACTCCCCAAAGCCGAGAATCAGATCAAACGAAACTGACGTCTTTGTCTATGTGCCCATGGTGAGAGTAAAATAAAATGTTACTTTTTGGATTGTTAGATTTGTTTCATCTCGTGGGATCTGACTGCACAACAGGATTTTAGAAAAAAAAAAAATTCAAAAATGCAAACTTTTCGCGGTCTGCATTGATAACATGATTATTATAATATTGTTATCGTCTATGAAAGGTAAGAGTTGCAGTTCACATGATTTTAGTGATGGATATTTAAAAATTGTTTCAGTAGCTAACTTTTCTGCCAAAAAGCTTCCTTCCTATAGATAACGAACTGTAGTTGATATAGCTGACAGTCAAAGTGCTATTGGCAGCTTTTCTCGGTCAAGGTAACACCTGTAATTAGCTTCAAGGCCATCTCAAGGCACTTTCAGACATGAGGCCAGCGTTGCCAAGTGTATGAATGGAATGCTTATATAATTCCCTCATCTGTACACGCATACTATCAAATAATGAGATATTACGCAAAAAGTATTATCCCAGGCCACTGGTTAAAGTAGCACTGTACAATTAATTGGTTTTATTTATATATAAACATAGTACTTCAAAATATAATTTTAGCTCCTCCATCACCAATCCCCGCCCTATCAGAGGATACTTTGGTTTGGAGCCCATTGGGGTCAAAATCATTTCTTTAAGTATTTCATACTCATAACACACACAAAAAATAAGTGTTGCAAATGAGTAAGAATATAATTGCTTAACTACGCGCTATTACTGCTAATTGAGTATTACGTGTCTGTTTTTTAAGTATACCCTGTTTGTGGCAGGAAGGGATGTCAGAATTCTACTATTTAGTAGGAGTTCGGTAAATATCAAGCTTCTTGTAATCCATTCTGAAAATTGAAAAATAACACCCGGATACGGGAATAGAACCCGGGACCTTTGGCTTAGTACGCCAATATTCTATCCAGGAATCGTCCCGTGCCCATAGTCATTCTTCACTCATTTTTTAAGGCATAGTTTATGATGGACGTGCGGAAATCGTCGGCTACAAATGTGTAGTTTTATTAATATCACGAGCTATCAGATAACTCGGCCACCTTCGAATCAGTAGTTGGCTTATTGCTGCCACGTACAATTATTATAATTGTAAGGGATTGTATATTTAAGAATCAAATAGCCAAAGTTATTATTTATGCTTTTTAGTGAGGATTACTCCATCGAGATATCATATTTACAAAATTTAAAAATGACACTGGACACGGTAATCGAACTCGGGACCTTGGCTTAGTACGCTAATGCTCTAAACACTGAGCTATCAGTTTTTCAATTTTCAGAATATATCTAGATGGAGTAATCCTCACTAAAAGCATAAATAATAGCTTTGGCTATTTGATTATTTGTAATCTAGTTTGGAATTGACGGGATTCCAATCCGAGGCGGATGTACGAAGGGGATGCAAGGGGGCAGGGAGTGTTCTTGGAATGTTTTCCACTCACCCTCCACGCAAGTACAAGTAAATTTACTCTCAATCCTACAGGCCTAGTCCCTACTCGTAAAAGTAGTGAATATGTATGTATATGTAAGACGACGTGAAAAATAATACACTAGCTAGCGTAGGAGCCAGATGCTGAAAAGTCGATGTTTTCTTCAATTCTCGTCAGCCATTTTATTCTTAAGAGTTTATAAGTTCTTATTGTAGCATGTTTATACTTTGGCCTTCGTTTCATCCGATTCGACAACTTATTTTGTGAAGCAAACAAAGGCTTTTAGAAGGTCTCGTTTGTATAAAAAAAATTAAGTGACAGACGCAGCTTCCACAAAAAGAATAATATTCATCATCATCATGAACTGTTTTCAGCCTGTGGCCGGGTCCGTGCCTCCCCCTCCCTCTGTTCTTCCACAAAGTATCTTGGTAGTGTGAGTGAGGCAAAAGGGGGAATCAGGGAAGACACAGTGAGACAAAGGTAGCAGCAAGAGGTTTTTATAGAGGTGTGTAAGAGACCTACTACTATGGAAAAGTGGCCCTAAAGTGTAAAGGCGCGTATTCACTTGAGGATTTTACTCCGAACGCCCCGAACGAACTCGGACAAATGACGTCTGAATACTCCGAGCATTCGGACCGTTTGCTGGTGCTCGGCTTGTTCCCGCCAATTTTGCCACGAACAGGACAACTGGAGCTCAATTTCAAAATGGATTTGATAGTGGCAGCAGGTTCTTTCTTTGTGCTGTGTGCATCGACTAAACAGAATTAAAAAAAGGACATGAAAATGTGGATAAGACGGCTGTTTTGTAGGCTCAAAATATTAAAAAAATTAATAGATTTTAAGGGGATTGAACGAAGGACATTTCCGAAATTTCCCCCGAATGTCATCTCAAGACTTTGTGAATTTTGGTTAACCTTGTCGGCCATACAATTACGAAGAAGGACCAAAAGTTCCGTAAAGCAATACCAGTGAAAGATCATTTTGCACTAACGTTACGTTTGATTAGCAACTGGGGACTCATTTGCAAGTTTGGAGTACCTGTTCAAGATTTCACAGCAACGTGTTGGCGTTATAGTTATGGAAACTTGTGTCGCATTGAACGAAGCACTCAAACATTGCATCACACGCATAGTGTTTTTATTTTATTTTATTGTAATAAAAGTCCATGTTGAGGGTTCTACAGCACCGGGTTTTCTTCATAGATATATATTAACCTCAAACTTTCTTCTGCGGACCACTTCATCGCAGCAAACACTCCGAACGGTCTGAACAGATGCGAAAACACGTATTCACTGAGCACAAATATACAACTGACTTCCTTTGAGCATTCCCAAAAAACCGACAGTTATTCGATAGCGTTCGGCTCGTGTTCTCGGACAGGTACTCTCTTGAGCATTTTACTCCGAACTAACAAAACGAACCAAGCGCGCACGAACGAATGCTCAAGTGAATACGCACCTTAAGGAAGTGCTGTATAGAGCATATATTTACCCATAGTTACGTATGCAATGGAAAATTGGACTTTGGATAAAATAGAAACAAGAAAAGTGAAGGCCATGGGAATGAAGTTTTTGAGGAGCATACTAGCCGTCACCAGAAGAGATAGAATTAGGATTGAAGATGTAAGGTCAAGAGTTGGGTTAGAGGGGGTATATGAGATAGTAGAGGAAGCAAGGATGAGATAGTATGGACACGTAATCAGGATGGAAGGTGAGAGGATTCCAAGAATATTATTGTATATGAAGTATGTATAAGGAAGAGACCGCAAGGGAGGCCAAGGAAGGGATGAGAGAAACAGACAGCAGCAAGTGTTCAAGTGAGAGGGAAAGAATGGAAGAGAGTGCAGGAGGAAAATATAGAAACATCCAAACAGTAATTTAAAAAAAATTGTATTTCAAAAATGTAAAAAGGGTTAAAGGAAAAACATTTAAAAATTAATTAACTGATTGTTGTTAAAGTTTTGACTGTCAAAAGTGACAACAAACCAACACAATGGTCTTGAAGATCATATTGTTTGGCGAAAGGATACACGAAAAAATATTGCTAACTTTTGATAGCTGTCACCACCACTCCAGCCGCGAATGAACCCTAGTTACGTCTGCGACTGTATCCGCGAGGAGTTCACCAGAGCAAGACCCGTCACATCTGACCAACCACCAGCGAGGAGTTACAACACATCTGACAACCTTACAACCAAGAGGAACACCTGCGCACAATGCAGACTGGGCGGAACAATACCCACGATGTACACTCGACGGCACAAAGCTCTGCAAACCACAAAGTGAGATCACAACTACAATTTCTGGCCGGAAGGATAGATCACACGGAGAGTGGGGTGTATTCTGAATTCTGAGGACCACGAGGTTATATCTCGACTAGGTGCATCGAGGGGTGTTCCCGAGTGTATTTTTCTAAATAAATCAACCAAAGGAATTCTGAAGCAAGTCCTTAAAATGTACCCTCCTAAATCTTTTATTTTAGGTTTGATAGTATTCAAAACTAAAACTATTTCATATTTTATTTAACGTTAACTTTCTGAACCTACTAATATATTATATCAACATACGACTTATAAACTTAGCTTAACTCTTGAAGAGACACAACACCCAGCAGCATCACTGATAAAGTGGAAACATAAGTTTCACAAATGATCAATTTTCCTGCAATGCCAGGAATCGAACCCAAGGGTCTCAGCTCATCAGATAGGATACGCTACCGACTGAGCTAAGGTGTCGGACAACTAACATCATTAATGACCCGTTTTATATATAAAGCTTTTTTCTTACTGTACCCGTCGGTCACATTTGCTATTGATCTGTCTTCCTCTCCTGGAATCGGTCCCACACCCCACAGAAAGGTCAACCAATAAAGTTCCAGAAAGCTAAGAAGGCCGAAACGAAGAGAATTTGCTTTCTTTAAGAAAAATAAATGGTACCTTAAGCAATGATCAAGATCATAGAGGCTCTCTGACTTTAGCTCGAAGCCCGGTATATCCAAAATTGTTAGCTCATATTTGTGTTAAAACACCCGGTGAATCAGAGTTCGCTGATAAGCGAGGTCCCAGATTCTAAGAGCTCCTTGTGTGTTAAACGTTTATAAAACAAGATGTTCTGAGAAATGTTTGAAACAATTATTTTATGTCAGAACTATGACGTGGGTATTGGAGCCTACATGAGAATTATTTGCAAACAGTGAATGGTTAATCGACAAAAACACAACCACTTGAAATAGTTGTAGATATGAGAACGTAAGTACGCTCCGTTTAGGATGAAATCTTAGTCTTCATATTACAGGGTTCCTACAGTATTTGTAAAAATATTCTCCCTGACTTTTCCCTGACTTTCCCTGACTATTTTCCCAAGTTCCCTGACCAATTTTTCATAAAATTTCCATTATAACTTTACGGTACTATACACGTGAAAATATTAATTTAAATAAATTTATTTCGGCCTCCTCCCCCCTTACAGCCGACCTTGCCTCACCTCTCATGGAAGAATAAGAAAGCAGACATCTTGCCAATCAGTTGAGGGAAAATGATGGAAAAATAATCCCTATCAAAAATTTGTAACAAACTTGATTCCCTTTGGTATCATGTGCAGAAATACGTATTAAATAACAGGCCACTAAGAACATACTAAAGAGTTTGGTATCATTACAGTTTTATTTTACCTAAACTGTACATTTCCTGAACTGAATAGCTTACAACAGGAACTCTGTCTGCTTTCATATTATTCATGTCTCAAGTCAATTTTATTTTTATTAAAATTATCACTATAGTCATACAATAAGAAACTATGTTATATTTAATAAAGTGAAGCTTGCTTCTTCTTCAGTTCTTGCAACTCCACGTCTATTGCTTCTCGTTTCTCTTCAGTTGCCATCATTAATTTTTTTCTTTCTCCTTCTAAATCTTTAACTTGTATATCTAATTTCCTCTTTTCTGCCTTCTTCTTGTCTTTTTCACTTTTTTCTTGCTTCTTCATCTCTAAGTATTCATGATAGCGTTTCCGAGCACCTCTCACGTAATCCAACATCTTTTTGCTAATGTGTATATTTTTAATCCCTCCTGCTTCTTGTATCTCATCATGAATGTGACGCTGTGCAATGACTGTCTTTTCATGCATGTTTTCAACCAGTAAAGATTTATTGACTGAAAAACCACCTTCAACAGTTGCATTCCCATGCGACAAGACAAGGCAAATCTTTATTACTTCCCAAAGATGTTTGTAGTTTGCTTCTCCTATTAGAAAGCTACCATAAATAGTGTCAAGTCCTACTTCATCACTAAACTGATCACAAGGACGAAATATTTCTTGAAGCTCAGATTTTTTGAGGTTGCAAAAATGCAAGTATTCTTTCTTGGCATTTTCAGCCAGAACATCATTTATGATGTTGGCATGGTTGAGTTCCTCCAAAAGAAAAGAAAATCTCTTCTGGGCCAGTTGAGGTGAATGTTGAATAACACAAGGATCCAATGAAGACAAACCTCTCACAGCTTTCTGTTTTAAGGGACTTTTTTCTTGTAGTTTTGCAATCATGGTGGTTAACATACTGCGGCACTCATGTATAAATTCTAATTTTTGTCTTTCTGTTACTGTGATCGCAGTTTCTCCTAACAAACGTTTTGTTGCAAATCCTATATCAATATTTTTGCTAAGGATCAAATTTTCTGATTTTTTTGTGTCAATAGACAGTAACTTTGGACCCGTGCACTTCATAAGATCAGGTTTCACACAACGATTCATAAGGTATCTTAGAAGTTTCTCTACAGCTTCAAAAAGATATGGAGTCATTGGTTTTGATGTCTGGAACCGTTGCAGGAAAGGCTGACATTCATCTGCAATTGTCTTGCAGAACGCTAGTTTACACTTTAGGAATGGATCACAGGCTGCTCTTTTCAGTGTCTCTACAGGTTTTGTTTTAGGAAGTTTTGCTTCTTTGAGAAACTTAATAACATGGTCCCAAATTTGTAATGCCCTTTGAAAGCACTTCGCATTCTCTAACCAACGCACACCACAGAACTTCAATGGAAAAGTTGTACACCCTGTCAACTGGGTGAACAATGCTCGACGAGCTGGAGAGTCAGTGAACAGGTAGTACATGTGACGTAATAAGCTACTTATATCCCAATCAACAGACTCTACTCCTGTTCTCAAGGAACCATGAACAACATGAAGCCCACATGTTCCCAGATTTAGCAAACTACATACTTCATTGTCTGTTACAGATTTGAGGTGTTCCTGAAGAAGTGTTATAAACTTTAAATTGACATTTGGGCCATCCATTGACACTTGTATCAACTTAGAGAGTGGAAGAGGAGAAATACCATCCAGAAAATGCTTCAGTAATTCTTCAGCAGTGCTCCTATCGAAAAACACACTGTTTAAGTAACGACTGATGACTTTATGATTTTCCTTGTCCCAGAATCTAATTACAATGTCCATCTGTCCTCTTTGAATAACTTTATTCAATGCCTCATCAAAACAAATTACAAAGTTGTTACATGATTTTAGGCGGTCCAGTAAATTATTATGAAAGAATGGAGCCAAGCCATGCACAATGAAGTATGCAGCCTTGTCTCCACCAAGGGTAAAGGCATTGGCAATGGAACACTCGGGAAACATCAATTGAAAAATTGTACTTAAATTATTGCACGAATTGAAAGACATTTTTTTGTCAACAACTTGCATAGCCCAAATGACTTCCGCCTTAGTTATATCATCTTTTATAACAAAAGTGTTATGGTTTCTTTGAGGCACTACACTAATTTCACTTTTAGCAACAGCTTCCTTCTGCGACGTTACGATTTTCGATGAAACAGAAAAACTCTTCGAGCAACCAGCAGAATCATCACTAGGTAGAATGTCTTTGTGTGCCAGAGATTCTCTTGAAACTGGGGAGCTCGATGAACCTGAATCACTTGACTTTTTTGAAAAAAAAGTCAACAGAGAGCGTTGATTTGTCAAAGTTTCAAGAGTTTTGATATGAGTTGGTCCTTTTGCATGGGAAGCTAATGCTTGCTTTCCCATATTACTTAAGTTTATAATTTTTTTGCACACTTTACAAAATGCCTGCAGCTTATTACTTTCAACACCACTTATCCAGTATGAGAATTCAGGAAAATGGTCTGGGCTTAGCCAGAGCTGGTTAAAAACGGTTTTTTTGTTAGACATTGCTGGTGTAGTCTAATCAGTCCTGGTGCACTGTATCAAACTATAACGATGACAAACCTTGAACAAGAACAAAAACAAGTGATCACTAAAGTTAAAAGAATTGTCATGTGCAGGCTAGGAGACCTCTGCGTTCACATTCTGAAATAAAATGCTACCAAAACTTGTGTTAGGGCAAGTTTGAGCATGGTAAGTGCCCCTCAGCTTTCTTCATTGGGGCAGTGGCTTATGACGCAGTAAATAGAAAAAATATTTTCTTTGTTTTTTCTAAGTGTGACATGAAGACATGAATTGTCATTTCCCTGACTTTCCCTGACCTTTTTAAAGCTTCCCTGACTTTCCCTGACTATTATTTTTTTCCCTGACTTTCCCTGACTTTCCAGAGCGTAGGAACCCTGTATTAGCTTCACCATAGTGGAAATAAGCGAGGTAAGCTTGATATCTTTCAGGCCCGGTAAACGGAATGTACAGCCATGTGGTCATTTTGTCGCTCATGTGTAAGTCACTTGAAGTTACAAATAATGTACTACCTCAGTGAGTATTAACTAAATTCCCCATTAGCAATTTGAAATAAAGAAAAAGTGCGAAATTCGCTATATTTTGAAGGAACGGTGAATATTTATACTTACTTTCTAAGCAAATGATTATACTAGCCCATACAACCTTTAATGTTGGTGCGTTCGACTCAGAGGTTGTTAACGCCTTAATATTAGGGATTTTATAGGATATGCAAGCGCATTAACGTGAAGAGAGCAGGGGAAAACAACAAGTTCACCAGGCCGAAATTCGAGCCCCGACCTCCCTATCGCCAGCAATCCAGCCTAGTACGATTTTGACGCTTTAAATCCCGTGACCACGATTACGGATTACCCTACTTCAACAAAGGTTAGTTTAAAATGAGGCAGTGCACTTTGAGAGCAAGCAGACAGTCATAGAATCAAGGGATCTGGCTGGGTACCTGTTTCTGTGGTATATTCTTGACGTCATTCTCGCAATAAACTGAAAGGTCTAGGGGTAGGGTGTCAGATTTCTGTACTGGGGGCCGGGATTCAATCCTCGGTCCAGGCACAGATTTACATCTCACAATAAACCTTAACACAATTAACAATTAACCTTAACCTTACACATTAGCGTAAGTGAGTACAACCCAAACGGGTAGTAAGACGTGGTGCTAATAATAATAGTAATAATAATAATAACTGAGCTGCCAATCACAGGGAGATCGAGGTTCGAATTCCAGTCGGGTGCGCTGTGGATGATTTTGTAATGTTTTTTCCACTCTGCCTCCACACAAATGCGGGTACTCTTTCTATAAATCTAATCTCTCACATTCCTTACACCATCTATTTTCAAACTTTCTCAACTCATGGCACATTGAACAAGGCGCTAAAATTATCAAGGCACACCATCAGTTTTTTTTAAGGAGCGATTTTATCATTTAAAAAAAATAGTTTTAAGATTGTGTTTAAAATTTTAAGGCTAAAATTCTAACAATAATTTGCTACTATTAAAAATCATGTTGATCGTGGATTTTAAAATATTTATTTATACTCCCAACAATTTTTCGCTTTTATTTGATCGTACCTCACTCCAGCTGACCCTTCGCGGCACGCTGGTTTAAAAACGCTGCTTTACACATTAAAGTAGGCTGTTAGTAGAGTCGTGTATAATCCGGACGGATATATAGACGAGGTGACAACACAAGTCTGGTTATTAGAACGAACTAATTCACACATACAAACTAAAATCAGTTAAGACAGCGCCCGGTGGCGAATGACTGTCACCTAGACTTCTAGGATGTCTCGCCACGTAATTTGGTGCTACTGACATTTTGTTTTTGATCATAAATACACAAATAGACCATAAAAGAAGATATTTATATTACGGCGAAAGACTACTTATGTTCTTTTAGTTCGGGTAATGGACTTCATCAGCCTACCTAGCGTTAAAGTCTCCTGCAAAAGGAACCGTGGGAAACTGAGCATATGAATGGAAAAAGAATAAGCTTTATAATTATCGACAGTAGGTTAATACTTAGCTAAAATGGAGGTGTCCAAAGAAAATAGCCAATAACAAAAAAAAACACGTATTGTTGGCTTGTGTAGTTTTAAGAAAACAAAATGACAATGAGACATGAAACCGAAGTTCCAGGACCAGAGTAAGACAATCGATTAACTCGTCATGACTTTAAAACGAAAAGTGCAGGAATCTCGACCTACCTGCTTCAACAAGCCACCATCCCCCACCCCCTCACAGCACAAAGAGTTTAGCACCCCACACAAGCACCAACTGTATCGCACCACTGACAAGTAGCCACTGGCAGGAGAGTTGAGTGTGACTGTTGCTTCTCGCCAGCTCTGCACACCATCCGACAACAAGCTTTCATCGGAGGAGGCATTCAATCACTTATTTTAACTGGGTCAAGCTTATGAACAAATATACTTAAGATGCACGCCTTACAAACGAACTTAGCACTAAAATAGCAGTCATATCAGCGTGGAAAAAGGAAACCCGAATTTACTTTGCTATACATTTTTCGGGCATGTTGGGAATCGAGCCTGCGTTAGCAAACGCGTTGAACCAGTGTCTGTTATAACAGCAAATGACAGGGTTCATGGTTTTATTATTACTTATTCAAATGGGTAGGTAAGGCTATGAGTTACTATCACCAGAGGAGTGGAATGCCTGCCCTCAAGGAAATGATAAGAGCTTTCCGGCCTTTACTATCGTCGCTGTTGACATGCACCAAGAACACCATTTCGTGGTGTTTACTATTCCAAAAACAACCAGCTCTTAGGGATCAAGAATGAGACTCTCAAATTTATTTAGTTTTTTAATATCAGTGCTATCAAAAGCCTATATTGATATAAGAGAAAAACGATAGCGATTAATCACAATTGGAAAATCACTCCCATACAGTCGCCTGGGATTCAAATCCCGACTTCCTCGTCAAAAGTAATCGGCTACGATGCGAGTTTATCGCCTTAGATTGCTCGGCCACCAGTGCAGGTATGTTTGGTTAGTAATTTACCAAGGACATCTCCACACAATCGTACCCTTAACTTTTCTTTAATGCTGTAGGTAAGGTACCAAAAGCGCTCAACTACCCCTGGAGGATTATTTTGTTCGAGTCCCGGTCGAGTCAAAGGTTCTTAGGGCGTATTTAGTTAATCTAAAGAGTTAAGAAAGTCAAGTCTTTAACTGGTGAAGTAAGACGGATTGTCGACCAGTAGCGCTTTTTTTATATACATAATTGCGCCATTTGTCTCATGTGACAAGGGCTCCGATGTTTATTTGAATTAAAACTAAGTCGGGATCAATCAAGGTCAACTGTGAAAATATATTATGTAAACTTGTATTTCCCTCGTTATTTATGGTAGGGCTAACATTTAAATTATGATATTTAGTGAACGTTTACGTTTTACAAAACATAAGTTATATAAAAACTATTCCATTCAAATGTCGTACTACTGAAGAAAACTTTTTGCAGTGTGTCACCCGGTGAGTCTACCGAACTGTCAGAAGAAGAAATAATAATAATAATAATCAGCTAGTTCTGTTCCGCTCGTTTCACAAGGATGGTACAGTCCCGTGAAGGTCATAGCAGAGCACTTGGTGAAGAAGCACAACATTTACAAGTGTTATATTGAGAATCTCAGTAGAAAGTTGATATTTTGGTTTAAAATATAAATTACAAAATTTGCAGATGTTAGTACATATTTTAGTATACAAATTCTAGTCATTTGTTAACAAATTTAATACAGGTTGAAACTTATTCTAATTTAATTCAAATACAAACGGTTCTCAGAACTTAAGTTTGTAGCTCAGTGTATTTTTTTTTTTTGCACCGCATCTTACCACCCGTTCGGGTTATACTCTTAAGTACTAATTACGCTAGTGGATTAGGAATTGGGAAGGTCGAATTTAGAGGAGGTGAACTAGCATTTGCGTGGAGGGAGAGTGGAAAACCATTTTAAAAATCGTTCCTAAAACAGAGATTCAAACCTCGGCAGTCTGGCTAGACAAGAAACTAACACGTTTGCCAACTACGCCACCGAGGCGGGTCAGTGGAAATTGAGTGGTTCCCCTGCAATTAATTTTCAACCATCATCAGTAATCGGGCCCAAACCCAATGTGGCGAAGTGTTCGGAGTGCCAATTGATTAGTTTTTATTATTATTATTATTATTATTATCAGCACCGCGTCTTACTAACCGTTCGGGTTATACGCACTTACGCTAATGTGTAATGCTAGGGTGATTGTGAAATGAAATGAAGGACCTAGAGTTTAACGTGGAATCCGAACCACGGTGGAGGCCTGGCATTCCCCACATTAATTAGTTTTTCTGCCATATATTTTATAAGAGAATTATACTGATTGAGACGCTCAAGTCGGGTAAACAACGCTTAAGGATTATATTACTATGGGTATCTAAAGTATATTAATGATTTAAATGAGAATATCAAAACAGAACTTACAAATTAACTTTATAATAAACAAAACAGCCAGCCAACCAACCATCAATTAATGAGTGTGAAAGGGGATGATATCAATGTCATCAATGATTAGTTTTTTTCATCCGTGCCTGTAATTGAACCCAGGCCACAGACAAATACTTATCTGTGACCCAGGCCTCTTATTTCAGTAGAGAGACGCGCTAGCGACTAAGCTAAGGTATCGGACAAGAAACTACCGATACCAAGTAAATATTTTATCCTTGACGTGGTCGTCTATTGTAATGTAGTATCGTCTGAACACCTTCCCACCGATCTTCTGGACTGGTTCCTAAATGGGTAAAAGGCAAGACGACTTTGGCAGAGCAACAAAGCACTTCAAGGCGTCATTAAATTGTGCCACGTGTCAATCATTCAGACAAAGCCAGCGCGACCCCAAGTGGAGTGTATAAAATGGATTCTTTTTTTAATATGTCCCTTTTTTTATGTATATTTCTAGTGGTAGACTAGGGTGATACAGCACCCGTGGCACAAAAATCGGAGCCTGGTTTGATTCTTGATCGCGTTTACGAAGATCGCATCTTACTATCCGTTCGGGTTATGAGCCTATGGGCCAGATTCATAATCAAGTGCGGTTCGAAACCAAACACAAGACAACGCCTACCTACACCAGAGTGGAATGGGGCCAGTTTCGCATATGAAACAGGCCCATTCCACTCTGGTAAAGGTAAAGTTCGTTCACCGTAGGAATTGATTTCTGAAAGTCCTTTTCCCCTATCATAAATCTATTACATAGTAGGATATTGGTAGGAAAAAAGAGCTTTCAGAGAGTAATTCCTACCATGACTGGAGTATAGGTGTCTTCTTGTGTTTGGTTTCGAGTCGCACTCCAGGCGTACTATGTTTGAAAATGAATCCAGACTTATGTGCTAATTACTCTAATGTGGCAAGGATGAGGAAGGTTGAATTTATAAGAAATGTACTCGCATTTGCGTGGAAGGAGAATGGAAAACCACTTAGGAAAATACTACTCAATGCACCCGACGGGGATTCGAACCCCGATCGCCTCGTCATTGGTAGTTCAGTCCCGTCTATTGCGAGAGTTACGCTTTATGGCTTAGACACTGAAGCTGGTTTGAAAATTATTTGCCGTCTATGAGGAAGGGGAGGAGACCGGGGGTGGGGGCAGTTAAGTAAATTAAACATATATATATATAAATTTAAAAATCCGTTATGCATTTCAGCCTGGCTTCAATTTTCAATCTCCTTTGATCAATCTTGGTTCAAATCCCGATAGGGTCAAACATTTATTAATCGTATGATGTGCATGCAGGTGACATAATCGAGTGATTGGTCAGGTCATAGTGCTAACTTGAAAAACAACTCTTGTCAACCAGCACCTAAATGAACCCCTTTCTGAGAATAAAGCTAAAAATCAATGGAGTGACTTTGGTGTTATTTTCAGAAAGGACGTCAGTTAATGACTAAAGCCCTTTCTGCAGGGAGCTGTGAGTGAAAGATGACAACCTGGATTAGGGAATCAAACCCAAGACTTTTCACTTTGCGCGCTAATACTCTACCACTAAGCCATCCTTTACTAGTTGGTGTGTTAAGACTGGTAATTGATGAAAGTATCGGCCACTCAGAGCAATTCACAATCATTCATTACTGACAATATTCTGCCATAGAATTATTTTTTTGATTCGAGCTGTGCGGGGTCCCGAACTTCGGGAAAGTGGTTGTTCCCGAAATTCGGGCGAGAAAAAATATTTCCCGGGATTTTTCGGGAGAAAATATAAAAAGTTTATAATTAAGGACCGGCTATCAAAGTCGCGTTTTTATTTAATTTCCTTTGAAAATAACATTTGTTAATTAAATCTAAATTAAGCTTATCTTCCGTTAATTGTAGACGGACACTCTAAACTTAGATCGATTTTATTTTACAAAACAACTGATTTAAGACAGGAACACATATTTTTATAAGTAGTTTAAAATTAAGATGAAAGTGGCTTTTAAATATCAAATTATGCATTAAATACACCTTCAACACATTTATTTGCATAAAGACACGTCTATTACATAAATGCTATTATTTGTAATGGGATCCATTTGTTTTTGTCATAGATAATAGTTGGATAAGCTAAATATTTTTTGAAGTCCAACAGAGCCTTTTGTGATAACTTTAGTAACTAAAACGTAAGAGGTAGCCAAACACACTGGCTCAGTTGTATTTATTCACATTTGTTTGAATATTTTGATAGTTTACTTGTATTTATTAAAATTCACGCGATGAGTTTTTTATTTAAGAACTATTTTAGTCAATTATTATAATAGTTACATTAGACCTAGTTTTTTATTTACATTATTTCAAAAATTGTTTTCAACACTTGTTATACAAAATATTAATATAAATATATATATATATATATATATTTTGTATAACAAGTGTTGAATACAATTTTTGAAATAATATATATATATTTGAAAAACTTACAATTTAAAAATAAATTAATATACAAATATTGAGTGTGTATAATTTTTTTCCTTTTTTTTGACAAGATTACAGAAGGCAAATTTATTGTTCATACCTACAATAGCCCCATGGCTTCTTTGGTGCTGACTGACAGCTCACAGATGACAGCTGATGGCTTTGAAAAGTTACCAGACCAAATTATGTATCCCTACGCCGAACCATATGATCTGCAAAAACATGTGTTTATCAGCTGTCCCTTCTGACAGTCAAAATGTAGGTATATACCTAAATGTTGACTGTCAGAAGTCAGCTGCGAGCTGTCAGTCAGCACCAAAGAAGCCACGGGACAACTGTAGTTACTGCGGTGAGAGTTTGTCCTTTTTCCTGACTATTCAAACTACTTTTGATATCTAGGTCTATCACTAAATTTAACTTAATTGAAACTATCAAATTAGTTTTATTTTTTATTGAAATGATTAGATAAGCTGATTTTAGACTAAAATTACAAATTTAAATATATATAATCTTAAAGTATAAAATTATTTTAATTTTTTTCCCCTGTTTCCTGCCCCGTTCCCACGGGAAATCAATATTTCCCACCTGAAAATTTCCCGAGGTCAAAATGTGATTCCCTCACAAGACTAATTTTAATTCAAATATATCACAAACATATACGTGATGATTGTCCACAACAATGGTCAGCGAACTTTTAGATAACCTGGGCCGTATGGGTCTTTAAAAAAATCGGTGGCCCAGTTTGGAAAAGCTATTGAGCAAAAAATGTCAATTTTATATTTATCACATAGTAATTTGGTTTTTGTCTATTTTTATGTGCAAAATTATATGTTGATAAATATTTTGCGAGTCAGATAAAATCAGTCGGTTGGCCAGAAGTTGCCGACTGCTGGTCAACACGATCATTCCTGACAGCTGAAAAAAGTTTTAGGTAATCAATTATCAACCACCTAAGTGAAATTTATTCAGCTATCAGGACTAATCACCCATTAGTTAGTGATACACGTGAATTAAAATACTATATTGATGTTGAGGGAGAATTTGGGGCACAATTACTTGTATGCTAATAATTTATAATCTTCACTAACAAGCTACAAGAAATGTATATATGGTATCCCGAGATAAATTATCGGGGTTCAGATCCTAATCCCTGCCACACAATGTTATACAGCATATTTGCTATAATAAAGACAACATCCAAGGGAGGTAGTCCATCTGCCTAATAACGGTGATTAAAATCAGCAGAGAGACTCAAGCACGACGCACATCCAAAGAAGGAGCCATGTCTAAAGTTCAATTTTAATAGGAAGCGCCTTAAAGAAGATACATTTTCCTATATTATTTGTGTTATTTTATAGGTACTGATAATAATGATCAAAAGTGATAGCCGCAAATCACATGACTTGACGTGTATGAAAAATGAAAAGCCCGCTTCAGTGACCGCATGGTCTAACACACTACTCTCGAAATAGACTAGAGTGCAGATGACGGGGAGATTGAGGTTCGAATCTCGGTCGGGTGTACTGAGGATGATTTTTCGGGCATGGTTTTTCACTTTCCTTCCACGTAAATGCTGGTATACTTCCTTTAAATATAGCCTCCCTAATCACTAAAATAATTAGCGTAATTGTACACAAGTGTATAGAGCTAAACTAAAGATTTTCTTAGCACCATGTCTTACTTACTACCCGTCCAGGTTATAAGCATACGTACCTTTTCTTTATTTTTTATCGCCATGTTTTAATACCTTTTCAGGTTATACACATGTATGATATTTACTATAATGGGGCAGGGATGAGGAAGGAAGCATTATAGAGGTTATCTAACCGCATTTGCTTGGAAAGAGAGTGGAAAAACATTTTGGAAATGGGCGTATTACATTTTGACGAGTTCATCTACGATTAAAAGGTTAGCGTTAATCTCACTTTACAGTTTGGCTACGAGTTTCTTTTTAGGAATTGTAAGCCTAAACAAGGCGTACTGGTGTACTAACTTGGCCAAGGCTGTTGTGGCGCTCCATTTAGGATGGTTGTAAATGTTTTCTCAAGCTGGGCGAAAAACAGCAAGTGATGGATATTAAGGCACAACAAAATGCTAAGATAAGCTAACCTTGCCTAATTTAACCTAACCTAAAAACTAACCTAAACAATCCTAGCCTAATATAAGGCAAATAGATTGGTGGGGCTGAATCCATAATTACCCATAGTTCTATTAATTGTTGTCCTGGTCAGTGACTGTGGACCAATTAAGTTATGACGATAATCCTCCTGGTCAGTAATTGTAGCCCAATTAAGCTACTAACCTTTGGGACAAGGGCCCAACTGTTGTGCTGTAGGATATCATGCCAACAGTAGACCCAACCGGGATTCAAACCCCGATCTCTTCGTCTTCAGCAGGCCAGTCTAACACGAGAGTGACACTTTAGACCAAGCGGCCACCAAAGCTAGTATCGTGAAAGTAGATCTAGTAACTTTACTATTCTCAGATAAGGCTCACCTATGAAAATTGTAGTACTGTACAGTATATCACGTGTAGGATGGATTGCGAAACGCAAATGTAGGCTAGTCTCCTTGTAGGGCTAACCCCCATTGTTAACTAATACGGTAAGACAATGCGCGTGTATGCGGTGCAGTAGTTGCATTGCCACCATGTACAATCGCGGCACAAAAACAAAACGTATCTGGGTCTCCACAATCTTCTTATAATAAAAATTATCTTTTTAGAGAGCATGGATTGAAGTCTAAAGGAATCTCATTTAATTTACTGGTGTGAAATATTGTAAATTGGTGTTTAAGGCGGTACGCAAAAAAAAAGGGGGGGGCAGTGTTTTTGCAGCTTTTTTTAGAAAATATTTTTTGGTCAAAAGAAATAAAATATTGCTATAATATCACACAATGACAAGTCTAAAGTTACTACAACTTAATTTCCAGGCCTAAGTATGAATTTTTCTCAAATTGTTTCATAAAAGTTGGTTGCACAGAGTATCTACAAGTGCTGCTGTAATTAAAGGTAACGTGGAAAATTTGGACAATGGTTTTGTTTCACCTATTAACATTAGCCTCCGTATATTTTTCGACCACTTATTTCAATTCTACTCCCAACAAAACATATACAGTACTTAGACACCTCATTCAAATATATACACAATTAATTGTACAATAACTTTTATTCTCAAAACGGCCATGTTGAATATATTCTGCCGTGAATGTTAAATAATTTGTTGACAACTTATTTGAAATCCCTGACCTTAAAAACATATTATTTGATTTCAATTTATTTTATATACACCAACTACAATTTTTCTTAATTATTTTTATAACCATTTTGGCCGCCATCTTATTTTCAGGTCTCCAGACACATTTGGAGCTCATTACCAATTATATTCTTATTCTTGGCAATAAAAGGAAGCGAGTAAGACATCTCCCACACTTTTATCACCAAAGAGACCATGAGGCTTGTTTTTTTTAACACTTGTCCCCAGACTAGGTCCCTTTTGAAAAAAATTCTGAATAACAAATACTGGATAATAATTATAGTGTAAATATATCTAGTTTTATTTTTATTTCTTAATATCTTTTAAAAACAAAGGTTTGTTAATCCAATAACAATTAGCTTGTGCAATCCTTTTTTAAATAATGATTACTGATTACATCAACACACGACTTATATAAACTTAAATATAGAACAGAAACTACATCCAGTCCCCGACCATTAATTCATCACTATGAAAGGGTAATTAAACCCACATTTCACCAATGATGGTTTTTCGACCATGCCAGGAATCGAGCCCGGGCCAGTGACCGAGAGTCGGCAATCCGCTGAGAATATGAACCAGTGTTGCAAGAAGGTCCGGGCGTGTTCTGACCTTAAAAACACCATAGGTGAAGGGAAAGGGAATGGATCGTGACGTCGTAGCAAACATCGCGAGTATGCTTGACAGATCCTAAACATAATTTTTTTAGGGAAGCCCACTTTCGACTACCAACATAGATTGAAAGCCACTAAAATTTGGCATTTGTGTCTTATTTGATTTATTGACCATAAAATTCAGCTAAAAAATTATAAAAAGATTTCTAATGAATTACTTTATGATTTCTCTTTACATTATCAACCAAACAGATTAAGAATAAAAAGATTGGGTTTTTTTTTTACCATTGTGGCAACATCAGTTTCTTGATAGTGGGCTTTCTATGAAAATCAGACTCTGCATTGGAAACGCGAGAGAAACACAATTAAGAGAAAGATGATGAAAAGATCTTACCAGGGTATACATTTTATTTACGACTGTACTCTTCACAGAAAGCGTCTTCACGAAAACAAATCAATAGTATTGTATGCGAAAAGAGATCATAATGTTAATTAATAATAATATTTAGCACCGCGTCTTACTACCCGTTCGGGTTATAGCTTTAAGTACTAATTATGCTAATGAATTAGGAATTGGGAAGGTTGAATTAGAAGAAGTGAACCCGCATTTGCGTGGAGGGAGAGTGGAAAACCATTTAGGAAAAACCACCCCAGTTCACCCGACCGAGATTCGAACCTCGATGTCCCCGTCCTCAGCAGTCGAGCTCAACACGACAAGCGCGTTAGCCAACTACGCCACCGAGGCGGGTCATAGTGTTAATTGCATTTAGGATGATGCAAGGGCGGCCTGGAATATATTGGTCCTTCACTAGGTTTGTTTCACTAAAGCTTTGATAGTCTAAAAAAATGTAGCTACCAACAGATAAAAAAATAAAAGTTCATATATTTATTTATTTTAAAAGCATAATTACTGCTGCGTTGTTTAAGTTGTAAAAAGTTATATATATATATATATTTATATATTTTTTTTATATACACACATCATTTGATAAGCCCATTTCCGCTGATTGCAATTACGGGAAAGTAGCTGAACAGATTTTGACAAACAACCACGCAATTTAAAGGTTAGAGGTCCAGGATGGTGGCAAAAATAGTAGTAGCTTCCAACGAAACCTTGATTTCCATAGAAAGTTTCCAGCTTTTCTATTGTGTGTGCAGTGGCTTACCTGTAAATTATTTGTTTATATCACCATGGAAACCCTTATCTGTGCATGATTAAATACTAATAACATTAGGTTAAAATTTCATTTTGGTCGGAATGCCAATTTTTCATACATACAGTAGCCCCATGGCTTCTTTGGTGCTGACTGACAGCTGACGACTTTGAAAAGCTACCAGAATAAATTATGTATTCCTACGCCGAACCATATGATCTGCAAAAACATGTGTTTAGCAGCTGTCAGTCAGCACCAAAGAAGACATAGGGCTACTGTACAGACCTAATGACATTGTTCCCTTTCGTGGCAGGCAGGAATTTGTGCATATAGTTCAAAAAACTATAACTCCTTACCTAACCCATTGTCACTAACTTTCTCCAAACTTCCCTATCCTTGCATACTCCCTTCAATAACATCCATACACTGAGTCATGTGTGCTCTTTTATTCTTAACAATCCTAATGTTTCTCTTTTTCATACCTTTCTCTACAACATTTAGCCACTTCTTACATGGCCTATCCCTTCCTTTTGATCTCCCCAGACTACCTTCATGTATTTGCTTCATCATTCAATCCACACTCATCCTCTCAAATGCCCAAACAAACCTAAGACTTTTTTTTTCATATTGACCTATTGGATTCTATTTCAAACCGCACTCCTTCAGCACCTATCTATCCACATGAGTTTTCCCACATACATTTCTTAGATATCTCATTCCAACTGCATTCACCTTGCTCTTGTGTTTCTTGTGACAAACCCACCCTTCACATCGATACAACAATATTGGTGTTAGCACGCTACTTTTTTTCTACTTCTTCTTTATCTCTAAATATTAGCCTCTGGTCACAAAATGGCTGTTGAATAACAAGTCCTAATAGATTTTTTTAACAATAATCTTTGAATGAGGAAATTAATTTCCTATCCTAAACTGGGCAAACTTTTTTTTTTTTTTTGCTGGTGAAATGCTGCTGACTTTAATTCAAATTAAAATCATTAAAACTGCCTTTCATATTATACAAGATTAGATATGTAGTCAATTTAACGAAAAGATGGTATTTTGTTTCAAACACATGTTACTCCCTTTCTTATGTATAGCCGTTCTTTGTTTACATCTATATGAATAAAATATACTAACAAATTTTTAATTTTTAAATTTATTCTATGTATTTAATGTGAACTTTTTAAAACGACTGATTATATCAGCATACAAGAATTGTTATCATTGAGAGCGTAAGGACCTACCAATTTTGTCAGTAAATACATTTCCACATACCTTGCAGTGTTCACTTACACGTCACAATCAACATGGGACCAACATCTTTACTACCCCTTTCAAGGAAGTTGTACTAAGGATGTTTATTGCTCAAGAAGAAATTTATCGACCCCGGCTAAGTTTGGACTCACAAACATTGGGTTTTGGGGTGAGCACTTTGTCCCATGACTAATGAGGTTAATACACTAACAAAACTTTACCATAAATTAATTTTACAGCATTTACTACACAAGCAAACTTTTTTTATGTTTAAGTTATAGAGAGAGAGCTTGGATGGTTGTCATTCAAGTAAACTACGAAAGAAAATTATTTTTGGTCATGTTTGGGAGAATACATCCAAACCAAACTACAATTTTAGAAACATCTAAATATTTTCTAGTAGCATCTTTTCCCAAAATATTTTTTTGGAGATTTCTCCTTTGGTTTTTGAAGGACATGACCCCAAATTTCTGTTGCTTGCTGGCTTTAGTTGACAATTCCTCTTTAAACAACATCTGCTCCATAGCCACTGAGCTTATGAGCCCTTGTTGCTGATATTGTTTTAAATAATGTGGCATGTTGGTTTGAGCATCTTCTCCAACATTTAGTTTAGTATATACAATTTCAGTGTTAATAGCTATGAAAAGTATGGTCACTGATTCATCATCATGTAACATTTTTATACAGTGAAACCTGGCTTAAACAGACCCTTTATTAAGCAAAAACTTGTCTTGAATGAAACTATTTTACGGACCCATGACTTTAGGGCTGAAAAACATGCTAAGTTCCCTGGATTAAACGGAAACTGTCTAACACGGAAATAGAATTCAAAATAAGCCTTTATAAGGAAAATTTCCAATATTCCGGTGGACCTAGTTTAGAAAATTTTTGGCATCTTATACATTCTATAGAATTTTATTTTCTCTAATTATTCCTTTATATTAAGAGGAGTTGAGATGTTAAGTCAGGTATATTCCCCTTCTCCTTCTTTCCATTCGTTTGTTACCTTGCTTACAGATTTGTGAACTGTTATTGCCACTTGATTGTTATCTCTGTTCTTCCTAGTTTTTACGCTAATGACTTGTCAAGCACCTTTGGAATTCAGCTTTTAAAGTTACAGCCCTACCTGTATTGAAATTCAATTGTTTGTCTCTTTCGGAAATGTTATTCAATATGGACTATATAGGCCTGCATTTTTTATTTAGTCTGGCAGTTGTCATTATGGCTTCAAAGATGGTTGTGCTTGATTTAAACACGAGAGTAAAAGCTATTAACGTGAGTGAGAAAGATAAATTATCTGTTAAGCAAATCATGAAGATGTTTAGCATCGGTAAAACTAAAGTGTACGAGATTCTAAAGGAGAAAACGGAAATTTTGAAGCTGTGGTAAAACTGTGCTATTGGAAAAATAAAAATTAAATTAAAAAAAACTGCAAACAAAGACATTAATGAAATAGTGTGAGAGTATTGGGGTGAAAAATCATCGTGTATCGGGTCCAATGATGCAAGAATACGCCAAAAAAGGTCGCTCAAAAACTGGGTAAAACTGAATTCAAAGCATCTAATGGATGGTCGGAGAGTTTTCGCAAAAGATATTGAAAGTTTTTTAACGAGTTTTGTGATGAATCGAGTGGTGTAAATAGTGAAACCATTGAAGAGTAGGCTGTTAAACCTCCCACCATAATGGAGGGAAAACTTAGCAAATGGTGACGAGAGACTGGACTGTTCTTCTGCATGCTACCAAATAAATCGCTGTGTTTGAAAGGTGAAAAATGTTATGGAGGAAAATTGTGCAATGAAAGTGACTGTGTTTCTATGTGGTTTTATGTCAGGTGAAATGGAGAAACCCAAAGTTATCGGTAAGGCACTAAAGCCACGATGCTTCAGAAACATGGGCATATGGGAACTTCTCGTTGGGTGGAGATCCAACAAAAAGGAGTGGATGACGTCACAGATCATGGAGGAATGGTTAACGGCTTTTAATGGCAGAATGAAAAAGTAAAACCATCATGTTTTGTTGTTTTTGGATAACGCAACATGCCACCCCTTCATTTAACTTTACAACGTGCGACTTGCTTGGTTCCCTCCAAACACCACAAGTCTTTCTCAACCAATGGATTAGGGAACCATTCAGAATGTTAAAGTGCACTATCATAAATTATTAATGCAATCTTTGCTCGCCAATATGAATTCTACATCATCCGCCTCTGAGATTGCAAGAACCGTCTCGGTTCTAGATGCAGTTATTTGTCTACATCATCCACCTCTGAGATTGCAAGAACCGTCTCGGTTCTAGATGCGGTTATTTGGATAAGTCAAGCTGTAAAGAAGTTGTTGTCAGAAACTGTGATGATAGTGTAGAAACTGAGGATGACCAGCAAGACTTACAAAACTACATGAATAAAGTTTCTTTCAATAACTGCAATGCTGAAGGATACATCAACATAAACAATAACGTGCAAACTGGACCAGAAACAATGGATATCGATGCCTTAGTTGAGAATTTAAAAAAAGTTGGAAAGGAGTAGAGGAGGAGGAAGAAGAAGAAGAGGAAAGTGAAATTGTGCTGGGAAAAGAAAAGTGCAGCGTGAAGACTTATCAAGATGCTGTCAAACGTTTAAAGGAACTGCAGCAATTTTCCCTACAACAGAATGATTCTGATATGCTTAGTGTGATTTCTCAGGCTAAAGTGTTTGTTGAAAGTCATGCAGCCAAGAGAGTAAACTGTGTTCAGAAAATCCCGCTTGACTTGACTGTTCATTTTTTTATAGTGTGAATAATGAGTACAGTATTTTATTTGATGATTTTTATTCCAATTACGTGCATGTCCCTGGTTTAATTTGTATAGTACACCTTCATTAAACAGAAGCTTGGTTTTAGCGGAAAAATATCTTGAGCCCTTGCGATTCCATTTAAGGCAGGTTTCACTGCATTGATATTTTCCCTTTTTACTTACAAGATAAATGGTAATAATATGAATGAACCACCGAAGTTTAAATTGTGTTAATCAGTCCGATAATATTAGCCTACTGAATTTTATGTGTTTTATATTATAATTGCATAGTAATGTTATTTTTATTTGGTCATTCGTCAAATAATATAATCTGCTGTAATATTACTTTCAATAGATAGTATCAATGCTGATCAAATATTATTAGGGTTACATCATGTCAATGTTGACTGGAAAAACTATAAATTTAATATATTTTAAGTACTTATAGACTATAATTATATCACTACACAACAATAATTATTCTATAGTTTGAATAAGTTTAAGTGAATTGGGAGCTCTTTTCCAATTTCAATGTCTTATTTAAATAATGTTATAGTTAAACACATTTTAAAAAGACTAATGCTAATGATATTAAAAGGGTTATGGCTCGAATCAAATAAAACTTTCTATTATTATTGATTCACCCTAAACTGAGACCTGATGTGAACAAAGCCATGTTGAAGTCTATGCTCTGATTTGCGGTTGAACGAACTTTAATTAAAATGTTGATTTTTCCCAAATTCACTTTTAAAATCCATCATTTCAATTCATACTTTATAATTATGTTATTAAAAAATAAGTTAATGTAATGTATAATAGTAACAAAAGAGGCAAAGATGGCAGTATATAAAATTGTGTTAACACCAACATTATTGTATGGATGTTTATTTTAACACCATGTCTTACTACCCATTCGGGTTGTGTACGCTTGTATGTATGTGAAGTGTGGGTTTGTCATGAGAAACATAAAAACAAGGTGAATGTGGTTGGAATGAGATATCTAAGAAATGTATGTGGAAAAAGTCGTATGGAGAGAGTCAATAATGAATGGTTGCTGAAGGAACTGCAGTTTGAAAGTTAATCCGATAGGTCAATGTGAAAGAGGTGTTTTATGATTGTTTGGGCATGTTGAAAGGATGTGTGTGGATCAAGTGATGAAGCAAATATAAGAATATAGTGTGTGTGGATCAAAAGGAAGGAGTACCGTAGGTCATGAAGACTTGACTAATTGTTGTATATGAATGTGTGAAAAAGAGAAACATTAAAAGTTTTAAGAATAATAATAGAGATTGTATGACTCAGTGTATGAATGTTGTTGAAGCGAAGGAAGTATGCAAGGATAGGGATGTGTGGAGAAAGTAAGTGAGGATGGCTTAAGTACAAAGTTGTTGTCTAAGTTATATGTAGGCCCTACAGTTCTTTGCCTTCCCCGTAAGGAGACGGCGTGATTAGGTACTTATGTAAGTATATGTATATAATACCATTTTAATAAATGTAGGTCGTTGCTTTTGTGCTACCTTTAGACAGCTATTCATTATTATTAAATTTGTTTAAATATTTATGTAGGAACCTTTAGATCTAGTTATTTAATATGAATCACAGTAATAAGCTAAACATCGAATGATAAACTTTCATCTATAGCTCTTTCAAACAAGTTTTTTGACACTCTTGGTTTGGTTTATATCAGCCCATATTAATACTTAATCCTTGTAATTAAATAATGTCCCCAGACCCTTGAGGTTGGTCCACCCAAAGAGAGTTCTAGTGACATGCTCTGGTTGGTTTGAATTCCAGCCAGATGCATTAGAGCAAGATTTTCACATCTTAACTTACGTAGCTGTCAGATTGTGTTGTCCCTACCAGAATCCTACTTTAGTATAAGTTGCGAGGTGTGTGACTGGTACTAAAAAAATTAAGACTTAGGCTGTTCTATAGCTAAGCTATTACATTGCTTGCAAAAATAATGTAGGGGAGGGTAGGAAGAAAACAGGTCGAGTCCCTAAAGGCAATTCACACTGCGCTACTTCACTAGCCGCTACTACATTTTACAAATACTTCTATGTCACAATGTGTTAAGGCAGCGGCGATTAGTAGCGAAGTACAACAAATCACGTGGTTGTGTAGATTGGATTTCAGCACATACCGATACAACCACGTGATGATGAATAACATCCACTACCGTTCTGTGATTCCATTATCATACCAGACTACTAGAGTGCCACTTGTGGCAAGTGACTCATGACCCTCAAGGTCGGCTACTGACTACTAAGTAGCGCCAACAGTTTAAAATGTCCAACTTCTCTAGCTACTGCTTTTTCCCTCCCCAGTGAGCGCTAGTAGCCGGTGTTTTTATGTTACACTAGGCTACTTACTAGCAGCTACTCAAGTAGCGATTAAGTTAATTAACACAGTGTGAACCAGCCTTAACTCACCGACTTCAGTGCCTGACATTAAGATGTAAAGTTAGCATAGCAAGGATTTAGGCCCATGTACACCATCTTTGGTTGGAATGGAATATAATAAATGTATTCAAAATTTTGAATAGCCTGGTCCAGTTAATGTGGACTGTGGAGAACAATCTGGTAATGTCCCAATACACTACAATGCATTTATCAGGTTTTATTAAACTTATCTGCAACATTTTTTACTATGTCTGGATGCTTTTAACATTGTTTTCCCCTAATGCTTCAAAATATTTAAACCAGTTTTAATGGGTTATTTTTATGACATGATAGGCTACACTGACTAATTTAGCTTTATAATTATAGGGACTTTAAGTTAATCCAAACTAAAAAATATTTAAGTAATGGCAATTTTAAAAGTAAAACCCCAAATGAGTAAAAAATTATGTATATACTATTTTTTGTTGATTTTGAACAATCCTGATCTCAATATAATAGTGGCTGCCTAGGTATAGTCCAAGTTGGTCACGATCCTATATGATTAGTTCAAAGTTAAAACACACATTAGTTATTTTAATAAAAGATAGCCTGTGAAATGGGCAAGTCAAGTTATAATTTTCTAAATTTAGTTTTAAATACATTAATGTTAATATTTTAACATATTTTCCTTTTGTGTGTTAAATGTCGCTAAAATTGTTCTGGTAGTGTTATTTTCACAAAAATACTTTTTAAAAATGTTATTCTGTGACATAAATGAGTACAATAAATTTTTAATACTAGATAACTGATATAATCTTAATATTTAAGTTACTGTGAAGCCTATCAACTATTTGGTGTTGTGTGTGAATAATGATGCATTTTTGTAGTGGTATGTAACCAAGAATATATGTTTCTGATGTTCACATTATGGTTGCTATCCCAAAAAATTTATTTTTTGCGGTATTTTGGTAAAAATAAATTGTTCATTTATCCAATAGTACACATTTCTATTAGATACAGTAGGGCTCATCATGATTGCAAAGGTTAAACATGTTCTCTATTTTCCTCGCTGTTTATTTGATGTTGAAAAATAAGAACATAGCCAAAAATATATATATATAAAATCGAGTTTTAAATATAAAGATGAGTCACTCCAATCTGGTGATAGAGGGAAAAAAATGACATTTCTAATTATTACTCACTGGTCAGTGTGCTCTTCCATTACTATTTCAGCAGACACCATACGGACGTCCATTCATTGATTAATGGGCCATATTAAATCTGAAATATTCAAAAGTTTTATGACACCTGTGCCAAGACTTATTGTACTATAATCTAAGTCAAAATATATTCGGGGATTCATATAATGCGAGAAATATTTTTCTTGACTTAATAAATATGCCGCATGATGTCATTGAAAAATGGCGACAAAGCTAAATATCATTTTACTCTTTGTGTAGTTATTTGAAATTATTTGTAATAATAAAAGTAAAATTAATAAACATTAGAACTATTATAACAACATTAGAGAAATATGCAGCCAGCCATTAAATTTTAATGTCAAAATTTAAGAATATTACCTGAATACCGTCTTCCCTTTTCGATCACTACTAAATCTACTGTGCTGCTACCTGGGAGTTGGTATAGGATATAGGAAAATAAAACTACCATAATAATTATTAAATAAGATTTTAAAATTGCAATTTGTAAAGCATTAAACATCCTTAACGTACTGAAACACAAATTCACAGTTAAATTATTACATTGAGTTAAATATATTTGAAGGTAAGAATGTTGATAATTCAACAATAGTATAAAGTTTGGGGATGTTCAATTCTGTTGGCTAACCTGTATAACCCAGCTATTTATTTATTATTGTTTAATTTGAAAGATGGCTTCGCTCGTGTCTCGTATTAATTTTAGAATTTTGAATGAGTTCACTAATGTGTTTAATTTTAAAATTAGAAGTACATTAATGTCAAATAATAACCATATTTATTCTTTCCGATGCTTGAAAACGGAATCAGTAGAACCTACACATATCGATGAAGATAATATTGTGAATGAAACCGAAATAGATGAAGCAATGTTGGAGAGGGAAGCAGACATTCAAAAGAATAGAAATAAATCCCGACTACTTCCTCAACATAAAAATATGGTAAATGGAGAACTTCCTTATGCTGAAAGCAAAGCTTGGTTTCATGAGACTTTAAAATACAAGCGAAAAATGTACGGGCGTTTCGGAGAGAAAAGCGGTGTTAACCCTGGATTAATGTGGCCGACGAATGATGAAATTGCAGAAACATTGGACTATGAAAAGGTTGCTTTTCCATACACCTTGCAAGAGATGATCGAAAAATCTAAATTGGAAAAGGAAGAAGAAGTGAGAGTGCAAAAAGAAAGAGAGGAAGAGATCACCAAAAAACTTGTCAAATTGGATCAATGGAAAGCAGAACTAAATGCTAAAATTGCAAAGAAACTAGTAGATGCCAAAGCATCTAAAGATAAAAAAGATAGGTTGGTAGAAGAAGTCCGAAGACACTTTGGTTTCAAGGTAGATCTCCGGGATGATAGGTTCAAAGAAATGTTAGCACAGAAGGAAAAAGAAGAAAAGAAAGTAGAAAAAGAAGCGAGACGTAAAGAAAGAGAAGCAAAAATGTTGTCCAAACTGGCTGAGATGAGTTCAAAGGCAGGAGTCAAAGAGTCAGAGCCGATTCAAACTACAACTTTACAAGATCCACAGCCAAACACCGGGAAAACTAAATAACATTGACGACCCATTTTGAACATAAAATGAAGCATTAAGTGCCATAGTAGTATGACATATTTTGTTCTTGGTGATATTTGATCTAAGTTATACCTGGATGATGAGCTCAAAGATATCTAAGAACTAAAGCTTAAGTAAAAGTAAGCAAAAATTGAGTGTAAAAGATTAGTGCAAAGGCTGGTGTTTCAGTATTTAGAGTTGGTAATAAATATTAAGAGACTCGCAGTTCCCACATCTTTACACGTGAAAACATATTGACTTGAGCTGTTACCTAATGCATTATTTTGATTACATTAGGGGTAGGGGCCCAGCCAAAGCTATACAATAGCATTTCTAGACTATTTCTCAAATATTTATTTTGTTTTAGAAATAGCTAGAAAATTGGTAGGTAAGGCCTGTATTGGTTGAATTTATATACATTTTATACATTTCATCAAAATATAAATATATATTATAGAAAAATGTAAGCTGTATAGTGTTATAAATTTATAAAGGTTTGGGTGTTTGAAGGATTTTGTTTAGTTGTATCTGACTTTAATCAAATGGTTTCACCAATTTCTGTAAACTTTTTTCATCATCCTAAATGTTTAAAACTAATTGGTTTTGATCCACGCCAATACAAGGATGTTTATAACTGAACAAGCCACTTGGCTCTTTTTATAAACCAAATAAAGAATCAATCAATCGGCCTAAATTTAAAGACTTAGGCCCCTAGAGGGCTACTTTCTATTTCGCTTGAAATGAAAGTAAAATAAGCTAAAAATTTATTTACATGTACTTTCAACAACTAAATTGATTTGGATGAATTAGACATAATGGCGAATAGTTTTCAAAATTTGCCAGTTAAGCATATTCTAATATCAAAACTTTTTTTCTATCACCAAAGAGTAGTGTAGCTGCTGACTCTTGGCTACAAACAAATAAAACAAAACATAAATTGACTGAAACATATAATTATATAAATATGTTTCTTTAGTTTATAATCTTTATTGATTACCTTCTCAAAATTGTTTTCCCTCGTACTAATTCTAGGCTACTTATAAATACATTTGTAGTATTCATAAAATAAATTCAATGTGAATATCAGTTCTCGCAGTAAGAGTTAATTGCATTGATTCATATAACTAAGAATTATACAATCTAAATCTTTTTCTCAGGCATCTCATTAGTGAATTAAGAGAGGGTAGGCCTACAAGTTATGTAACAAATAGAAGAAACAATGCAGTAACTTTACTAATCATTCGTGCATGCCTTTTAAAAAATGTACGCTATAGTGAATATTGTATAAGTTCTGTATTTCTATTGAGTGAAACTATATATATTTTTTAATTGTATAGATATTGATGCTGTGTTGCAGAACTGTTATTGTGTTAATATATTGTAACTATACTAATAATTATTACATTGATTGGTTATGATCTAAAGTTTACTTTGATTTTGGTACCATCTTTTTTTGTGTTACCTTTTTGAGGTATAATTAATATTTAAGAAGTAGGCCCATCTTTTTAATACCTTCATTTTTCAACATTGCCTACCCTGAAGATGTAACTTGGGTTGTATCCAAATAGTCTACTTATGCGGCGTCGCCTTGGCTCGTACCCTTGAGAGCTGCATTGGCAATCACGTGACCAAGTGTAGATCTGGCCGAATAGTCGCGAACGACACCTATGCAGTCTTCTCTCAGTGTTGGTTTTAGTGTTATCATTTCGTCTATTAGAGCACTGACTTACGTTTTCCGCCATTTTAAATAAGGTTGTTGCCATTCGAATAATTTGATGCAGTCTTCACTATAAACAGCGCGAGAAGTGTAAACTCATCAACACTGCATCAAGTCTAAAACTCTAGGGTCCAACTAGGGAGCCTTGGATTATTCAGATACAACCTTGGTTCTTGCTACATTTACAAGATCTACGGGTTCTAGAAGTGTGTTACCATCTTATTCTCAAGGTAATTCACCATCATGTTGTTTTTATTGAAATTCAACTTGGTTTGGCTGGGTTTGGATACATACATAAAACATAGCTCATAATGCTGTCATACTGTGCAAATTAAAAGCTTCAGGATGCAACAAAATATGAAATATATATTTTGTGTAGGTACTTGTTATTAAAGCATTAAAAAATACAAAAATTTGTAGTGACCTATTTTGCTATGGTACTGACTATACATGCTCGCGCCTGTTAAAAATATTTCACTGTTGTTCAACCAATTATGTAGCTACTTCACATAGTAAGGTGGGAATATTTGTTCCAGGTCTCGGGAGGAATCAATAATGTAGACAATTATATGGAAGGTGAGTTTAATCAGATTCAAGTTATTGGGTTAGTGTTCTAAAAAAAATATTAATGAAATCCCCTCCTTAGGATTGATAGGGTTAAAGGGACATTAGGAAGATAAAATGTCACATTTAATTAATTCAGTGCTGAATAAAAAGATAGAGTTTTAAAAAAAGTTTTGTATTTTAAATTAATGAAAAATAAAATTTGAAATTTTATATAAATTACTAAAAAAGTATTGTAAAGAATCCTGTAAAACAAAGCTTCAAATCATCCATCATGTCAATATAAAAACAAATCTTTTTTTTTAAATACAGTCCTCCCATCCCTCTTTTTATCCTCCCTCCTATTTTCATCTCATTCCTCTTTCCTCACCCCTACTTTCCCTTCGACAACTTTTTTTTCCAACGACTATATAATATACTATCAACATTTTTTATGAAGAATAAATTAAATTTTCAAAATAAAATATAGCCTATGTTACTCGCTGATAATGTAGCTTTATATTGGTGAAAGAATTTTTAAAATTGGTCCAGTAGTTTTTAGGTTTATCCATTACAAACAAAAAATCAAATCTTTCCTCTTTATAATATTAGTATAGCTTACTTGAATATGTGAGAGTAGCTCCATTAGCTTTTATAGCTGCCAGATAAGCTACTTTTTATGGAAAGTGAACTCGAGTGTCAACATAATCTCTTCGTTGTGATGGAAGATTGGTTACTATGAATGATTGTAGGCACAGTCAACTCTCGATTCTACGACCCCAGGAATAGCGTCCCTCTCGAAGTAACAACCTTTTTTTGGGATCCGTGAAAAATGTGGGGAAAAAAGGTTGAAAAGTTGAAGGAAATCGGCTGTAAAATGTGTTTGTTGCATTTATTTAGGTCGCTGCATTGCAATTATCTTTGTGAGCGCTGTATTACTAGTAACTAGGGGTGGGTCATGTATAAAAATAGACACCACCTCATCAATGACAGCCAATAGCACTTGACTCTGTCCACCCTCTCCCACAAGCAAGACAATGTTTCCCCACGCGCGACTGCCGCTACATCACGCACCAGGTTGCTTTTGCCATTGTTGTTTCGATTCTCGATTTGGTTACTATTATGGTTTGATTTTGTGAACAATTTTTGAAGACCCATGCTATCGTTTAACATTGTTATTTTGATTTGGTTAAGTTTTTGGTGGATTTTGTGAACAATTTTTGATGACCCATGCTATTTGTTGTCTAAAAAATGCAATTTTTTCGTATGAAGGTCAGGGGTGGAACAAAATCTGTTAAAATTCCAATAACGACCCCTTCGAAATAACGACCCTTTTCCAGGGAACCGTGAAAGGTCGTAGAATCGAGAGTTGACTGAATTTCTGAGGCCAAGATCCCCCTAGATAATCATTTCACACAAACTGTACACATAGGCTATTGAATTCTAAGGGAAACCAATGATCTAATATTTACTAATCATTAATTAAGGCATACTAATTTGTACAGCCCCCACCCCCTCCCCCGAAAGCTAATGGAGAAGTGTAAAGAAGATTGTGACCCCTGGTGCCTAGTAGAAAAAATAAATTATGTCCAAACACTCTAATGACATTCTCCCAGCAGGTATTTTTAACATTCAACACTTTAAGAAGATATTTTAGCCTCTCCAGCCAAACAATGTTTGGAAAGTCCAAAACTTTTCCATATTTTCCAAAGCCAATATGTTTTACAGCCTTTATAAATATTAAATATAGTACAAACATTATTTTATTTTATTAAGATCACAACTTAATGTAATAGTGTTTCTAGACACATACACAACCTGAAATTGTGTTACTCTATGTAGAGCAGTGATTCCCAACATTTTTTGTTTGGAGGAACCCTTGAAATATTTTGAAAAATCTCAAGGAACCCCTACCTGGCTGACATATAATAGATTCGACAGGGTTAAATTAAATAAAGACATTTTAAAAAACGGGTTAGTAGTAAATAATAATTAAATCATACTTTTGAATAAAATATATAAGTATTTACTGCCTATTAATATTTAGCTTATATTACTGTTAATAAAAAAAAATTACAAATATTTTCAGTTTAGATCTGGCTTACTAGTTATAAACAAACTTGGTGTATATATTTTGCAATAGTTTGGTGTTATTATAATGTTTTTATAGACTTGTTAACGAAAAAATAAGTTACATCTTATTGTTTTAATATTAATTCACAACTGAAAATAATAAAAGTTTAAATAAAATAACAATGATTCCTACTGTCACTTAATTTAATGTGAAATTTGGGCTTGCTTTTTTGAACCCAACAATTTAATTCGTGGTCGTATCTTTGATAGGCACACACAAAGTTCTTCTTCCACAGACAACAGTATATTCCTCTGTTTGGTTTTTACATTCATTACACATGAAAATGTTTGCTCACACAGGTACGATGTTGAGAATTGTAGCAATATGTTTATAGTTTTCTGGGAGATGGCAAGAAACTCTGTTTACACTGATATCCAAAACATATCTAATGAATTTCATTAAATTTAATTTTTAGTGTGCAATCATACTTCAGCTGAGTCAATCTTTATTCTTCCTGCAGGCTGAGTAAATTTTCTGAACTGCTTGAAGAATCCGTGAAAGGGTTCCTGACCTGACTTCCGACAAGAAAGAAGGGAAGTGCTTGGCAAGATTTTCAGATGGAGATTCCATATGGCCAGAACAGGGTCATAATGGTTTCACGGTGGTTGTCAGTTGTAATGCTCTGAAGATGAGACAATAGGGGTAACATTTCAAAATTACCCTTATAAAGATTTTTTTTCAAACACCAATAATATTTTTCAATGCTACAAATTTGTCTGTACACGTCAAAATATTTCCCTTGTGACCTTGCATGTTGTTGTTCAACTTACCTAGGTGTTTATAAATATCCGCCAGGTATGCTAGTTTCAGGAGCCACAATTCGTCCTAAAGATAGTTGGAAACATAACTTATTATTTTTCTCTGAAGAAAATATGGAGCTGCTCTCGTAGTTCGAATATGTGTCAACACTTTTCCCCTTGAAAGCCATATAGCTTCGGTGTGCAGAAGAAGTCATATAAAGTGATCTTTACCCATGTTTTCACAAATTTTGGTAAACACGCGGAACTGTAGAGGACGCTGCTTAATAAAGTTAACTATGTTAACAGCTGTATCAAGAACATGTTTCAAATCTTCTATAATCGTTTTAGATACCAGAACTTCTCTATGAAGAAAGCAGTGGGTTGTTATAATGTCACATTTATTTTCTTTGACAAGAGTTTATTGAGCCAATCATTGAGAGGGTGTCATCTATAAATATTCCAATACAACGATCCCATGATAAACCCAGCGACTCTAAATAAGAAGACATCAGTTGTAGTTGTAGTAGTTGTTGTAGTTGTAGTAATAGTAGTAGTTGTAGTATTTGTAGTTGTGGTGGTGGTAGTGGTATTAATAATAGTAGTAGTAGTAGTAGTTGTTGTAGTAATAGTAGTAGTTGTAGTATTTGTAGTTGTGGTGGTGGTAGTGGTAGTAATAATAGTAGTAGTAGTAGTAAGAAAGCTTTAAATTGTTAATTAAACACTATCACATTAACAAAATATTAAGTGTCACTAAGCAACAAATAAAATATCAAATTGTCATTTCACTTATTGAGATGAACAAATATTACTACCAAATATAAATTATTACATACAATTGACGCATAGGAAAACAAACATAGCAGTGTGAGCCCCACACTCAGCCGTCTTTAAGAAAATGCACCCTAAATCTCTCTCATTTCTTAAATAACTATCAAGCAAATATCTAACCAAGCTAAACTTTCAAAATGCTTCTTTTTTTATTCATATGTTGCATTGAAACCTTAATATTTTTATTTGTTTATTAATTTACAAAAAAAGGTGGCAAGTTGTACTATTTTTTCGCAAGCTTTTGCAAATCCTCGCAGAAACCCGGATATGGGCTTATGAAACCCTGGTTGGGAGTCACTGATTTAGAGGTTAAAGTATTTCATCCAAAAGTGATTAACTATTGGATAGTGCGATCTAAGTTCTAGATTTCTGTAAGATCATATTGTACCAAAATAATCGCCTCATACCAGTACAGTTTAAACTTATGAGACTCATTATTTTTCTAGTTTCTTATTCCTATAACATAATTTAATTCTTGCGCATTCACACAACCATGACTCCACTTTGGCTAAATACGTGTGGAAGAGGGGTATAAAGATCATACGAAAATCCTGATGTTTACTTTGAGAAACGATATCAGTATGTTCAACAGGGACAAGCATGTTAATTGAGATTTGTGATGTGTATTAATAGAAAGAATAATGTAATTTTGACTATTTTAAATACAAATTGGTTATTTTTTTTAGTGGATACAGAGAAACTATAGAACTTTGATCAAAATCCCCAACTTTTCCCAGACCAAGTAAATTCCCTGACAATTTTCCTGTTTTCCTGGTAGTTAGTTGAACACTTTGTGGTAAATACCGCAACAGAATAATGTCACAGTTAAGCACGATGAATTTAAAATGAAACATAACATAAATGCATATTGACAGAGAAAGTCAATTTTACATTAACAAATATTACAATAAAATCAATTCACAACTATAAATAATAAGTTAGTTATCTAGCTCTCTGGCCTTAAGAGACTCAAAAGTTCATGGCTGTCATAACATAAGCTTGCCATTCAATCCTATCCTGATACATCACCTCCTTCAAATCTATTTTAACACTACCCTCCCATCGTTATATTGAACTATAAGGGGTTTTGTACCTTCAGCTTTAATAACTAACATCTTATTGTAAACACTTATCACCTATATGCCACATGCCTTGACCATCCTTAATATGTTTGGAGATCCATATAAGCAATTAAGTTCTTCATCATGTAGCTTTCCTTATCTTAATTAACTGCTTATTATCATTGTGCTTAGAGTTTATGAGGATATTGAACATCAGCCGCCATTGTTCCTAAATGTGGTAAAGCACAGACTTTTAGGAAACTCATGTTTCCTGAACAATAAAAATATGTAATAAGCTATATTGTTTTGGGTATCATTTGGAGAGGGTATTACAAGTAGTGATATATCTATAGATTTTATTTATTTAATTTTGTGCAAAAGACATTCTTTCGTTTTTAAGAAATTGATTCAATTTAAATCTTGACCCAAAAAGATATTTAAAAAATGTTTAATATCTTCAAAATAGGTTTCCTAGGAAGTTTATGTAAAAAATATACAATAGAACAGAAAATAAATAATAAATATTGTTTTATGCTGTATGTTGTTTAATTGAACTGCTCTACCAACTAAGAGAAAGATTCCAAGATACGGCATGGTGTGAATCAGAGAGTAAAGGAAGGACTGTATCGAGTGGTAAAGACAGTGCAAGGCATGTGTACGTAAAGAATGTTCATGGTCTTGTTCACCCCACAGTTTTTGAAATGAGAAACAAATATGGAACAAGAAATAAAAGTTTAATATAAGTTTACGTTGGTTCAGAGCAGGCCATTGAAATGATTACTGTTGGAACTGATGTAAGAAAATGTAACAGAGAATCGAGTCTTACTAATCTAAACCCTACTAAATTACTTCAATGTGGCATTAAACCAATATTGTGTGTTAATTACCATGATGACCCATAGTACTCTCACAAGAGACAGAATTGCCAATGGGGAGTTTGAGGGTTTGAATCCTAACGGGGTGTACTGAGAGTAGGGCCTAATTTTGACTAAAAATAAATTATTAAACTCTCGCCCACCATGCAAATGTGGGTATATTTCCTCTAAATTCTACAGTCTTCAACTCTGAACTATCAGTGTAAATATTGAGATAGTCAGGTAGTAAGATACAGTAGAGTACACAAAATTTACAGTGCACACAAAAAAGGCATAATGTTAAACTAAGTTACATGTCCACTCAAAAGTTTATATATTAAAAGTGGACTATGGTATCCTCTAAATTAATAACAATTAACCATAAAATTATAGGTGTGAGGGTAGAGTTATGCATTCAAAGTGAATTATAATATTCATGTGTAGACCTAATAATTTATTATAGTTCAACAAAATGGGCTCTGTAGGCCTATTGCTTATAGAAAGACAAAAATAAGAATACCTATATAAAATAAATATCTCTGTACATTTTGGTTATTAAAGAGGATTGGTCCCATGCTTTAACTATTTTATATAAATTGAAAAGCTACAACATAAATTAGGTACAGCTACCATACTGTACCAGTACATACTAATTTGATTAACTTATTTTTAAATCAGCCTATGATATTTCGACTCTGGTAACACAGTTCTAACATTTGAACATTATTTATACAGTCTAATTTTTATAAGAGGAGTCATATTTCTGACACCTATAATAAATACTATAGAAGATCTAATTCAACATATCATCAAGTCATGTGATAAGCAGTTTCCTATCACTTTTAGTAGAAAGTATAAATACAGTGGCCTACTTTTAATATGACATTAACAATACAGGCCTAATAAAATATTATCAATATTGACATCAAAAATATATGTTTGTGTATCACCTAAAAAAAAACCTTTCCTAAGAAAATTGGACTTTAGTATTCTTAGGCCCTTAACTCATGGAGCAAACAAGACTATAAAGTGATGCAAGTAAAACCTAAATTACTAACCAGTAGATTGAGCATCACCTCTTATGTATTTCAAAGGCTGTCTGCTCATGGAGCTACTGGTACTGTTTGCCAACTGGCTTACAACACATCCATAATTAGTCACTGGAAACTCAGCATAATAGTCACCGGGTTACCTTAGTTACAAACTTAGTTATCATGAATTAACAGTTGAACATTTAATGTAACATTTAAGGTAGCTTTCTTTCTACATTCTGTGTACATTATAAATTTTGAATCAGTTTGTTGCAGTCCCTTTGCCATGACAAATAGTAAATAATAATAATAATAATCAGGCCTACTATTAATAGTCTGTAGTTCATATTATTTTCATTGTGTAGATTGATCAAAAATCTTCTTTGGTTTTAGGTAGGCCTAAAAATAGAGAACCAAATCCTCCTGGGCACTCATCACTAGACGTTATATTAATAAATATTAAATATTCTAGAAGCACAAAGAAGGTGACTACAGTTAGGTGGTAGTACAAAACCGATTGCAATTTTACCAGGTTTGCATAGAACTGTGTGTAAAACATTTAAGCAACAACCAGTTACTGACCAGTTCGTGACTTCAATCACTAACCAATCTAGTCACAGTTGAGTAGCTCTATGGACAAAAGGCCTCAAACACCATATAGTGAAAACACTTGAATTTGAGCGTGGTTTGGAGTCCACTAAAAGTATATTTAAAAATAGCTAGGCTCTAATAAGCCAAGAAACTATTGTTTTTAAATACAGTATATAAATGAATCTGAAAAACATTAATTGCTCAACACAAATGAAGTCTTAGGTAGTGGCTATGAGGTTGAAAAGTGAAAATCGAGTTGGAAACCTTTCTTGTGAAAAATATACAATATATGTTAGTACAAATGTAAAAACAAATACCAAGGACGGGAAAATCTTGATGTACCCTATCTTAAAATGTCAACACAAAAGTGCCTGCTGGTGGCTTACAAGGGACATTTGACTTCATGAATGACACAGTAAATTCATAAGTTCTATTTGAGTAATTTATATCATATTATCTCTTGCTTACACAAAAATTTCCAAAATTGATAAAAGCTATGCATCTGGTGTAAGCTTAGCTTTATATTTTTCTTGCAAAATGTCCTATACATGACCCCCTAAAAATGATGCTATTGCTTTAAGAAAACCACTCTCAAATTCTTGAACAGAAAAACGATCTACAGAAGCTCTGGCACTGTCTCGAATAATTTGTCTTTCCTGTGGTGACATCTTAACTATGGCTGCAAAAGCCTCAGCGTACTCCTCTTTATTACTGGCAAGGAATCCATTGCGTGAACCCTCAGTTTCCTGTACAATATCCATAAGAGGCCCACCAGACCTGTGAGCCACCATAATGAGTCCAGCCGCCATGCACTCCACTATACCAATACCAAAATGCTCATTCCACATAGTATGAAGACCAATGGTACCCTCTCCTAGCTCCTGCTTTAATTCCTCATAGGTTATATTCACACGAAACACTACATTACCCTCCAGAGATAGCTCTTTACAGAGATCCTTCAAAATAAGAACTCTTCTTTGGTCATCTTCGTTGCGACATGATCCGATTATCACCAGTTTAATATTATCCCAAAGTTCTAATGGGAGAATATCTCTCAGTCGATGCAATGCATGTAGTTGTAAAGGGTGATCCTTCTCTGGACGAAACTGTCCTAATGAAATAATTTTTATCGTTTTTCCTGCTCCAAACTTTTTGTCTTTATCTACCAACATAGAAATAGCCTTGAAGTCATTAACATCACAGGGAGGGTACACACGATAAGTCTTACCAGGACACTCCCACAACTTGTTAATATGTGCTTGTGTCCAGCTGGAGTTGACCATTATTGTGTCAGAACAACAGCCTACCAACTTATACATCCAGGCAAACAGTTTATAGTATGCCAGCTTCCCGGCTGTTAGAGTAGTACTGTTGGCAATCATAGCCCTGTTATTATGTGCTGAAACGCGGATTTGTACCCGAGAGATCATGTCGCAAGTAATGGTAGGGTAATGGACATAGCTAGCAACCTGACAGCCACCAAGGTATTTGAAAAGGGGCAGAGTAAAAGCATACCCCATAGTGTCAATGTATAAGTCTGGTGTAAAGGCAACAAGGGCTTCAAACCCCAGGATCATTGAGCCAAGAGACTGTCCTAGCAAAGTGAACCAAGGGTACATGTCTGCCTCCACCCAACGACGACGATGCAGGTAAACAAACTCAATATGTCCAGGGATATCAATGTTCAGTTTATTTCTACATTGCCTAAGTATGTCGCTGCTTGTAGTGTCAACGTCGCCTGTGTAAACCACGAGCCTTGATCCAGGGTACTTGAGCTGAAGAGCACGAACAGCGCACCAAAGCACCTTCTCTCCCCCTCCGCCAGCATTACAGTAGGGATGGAATATACCGATAGTTTTTTCTCCTTTGAACCTTTTAGACGACCTCTTTTTTGCAAAATGTCTTGTTAGAAAGATAAATAATATAACAGAGATCGTTGAAAAAACGATCACCACTGTTAGAGGATATCCAATGTTTAGAGGATAATACATTGTTTTTGTCAATAAAGATCGAGATCAAAACGTGGCAATATTCATTCTTTGACGTATCAGCCAAGAGTACTAAAATAAAAATGTTGTAGTATTTCATATATTCAAATATAAAATACGTGAATGTTTAATAAATCTAAATTATTCATAATATTTTGGAGGCATACATTTTTAAAAGAAACGTATAGTTGATATTATGTTGTATAAGCCAAACAAACAATAATAAATGTCACTTTGGAAATTATGTATAGGAATGGTGGTTAAACTGTTCTTGTTAAATTCCAAACGGCACTTTTTTATTTATAGGCTTCGTATTTAGACATTAATAGCGCTAGTGAAGATACATGACGTGCCGATGTGGCAAAATCTTAAAACTCTTAAAACATGCATTAATTTTCCTTAAGCTACTGTCACACGACACTTGCTTGTACTAGAAATCAAGTGTGCTAGCTAGCGTCTAGATCAGTGGCGGCTCGTGTATAGGCACTGCGGAACTGTAGCACCCCCTATTTCCACTTGATATTATTGATAACATTTAATATAATGAGTCCTTTTTTCTTTAATTCTTTATTTATTTTTGTAGTACAACATATATTCCTTAAGCTTAATGTCAGTACTTCAGTAGCCATCCCCCAGTTTGTGAAAAAGATACAAAAATCTTTGTATGGAACTGTGCGCTTCACAGTGACAGCGACGTGATGTTTGACTGCTGTGCGCATGCGCAAATAGGACGGGGTTGGGGAGGAAGGCAGGACTGCCAGGTAGAGAGCTCACTGTAGCTCTCCCAGTGCCGGCTCTGGCCTGATGGTGGAAGGAAGTGTTTATTTTTTATTTTTTTTACTCAGCGTGTGTTCTGCTTAAAAACCATGTACCATGTTCTTGAATGTGATAAAGTGTAGAAGAGTGTAGAATTAGATTATTATTCTGCTTCCAACTATTCTATTTGGTTCATTTTTTTTTCTGTTCTTTTATTTAACATAAAACTTTAACCATGGCCTTGCATCCTCAAGAAATAAGTTCTGTGACTGTAACTAAGGAAGTGTGACTATATATGTGTTGATATAATGGACAGATATTTTTCCACTAAACACTTAGTAGCTGCTAAATTGTTTAACAAGAATTGCTTCACTAGATTTTAAAATGAACATTCCACAAAAGAGATAGTACTAACTACTGAAGCTTATCCCATGATTGACAAAGAAAAGCTTGAAACTGAACTAAACGTATTCTATTGGAGGACTGATATTCATTAATATTGCAAATTAATTGAGCTATTGAAATTTATCTTGAAAAATAATCTAGATGATGTTTTTAGTGAAATTACGAAACTTATAAAAATCCTCTTGACAATTCCCATGACTACGTCAGAGGCAGAGCACTGCTTTCCAACATTGAAAAGAACAAAAACTTTTTTAAGAAGCACCATGAATTCGGAAAGATTAAATGCGCTTGCAGTACTTTCAAAGGTGAAAAATTTCCTCAATTGTCATCCAAAGATCAAAGAGAAAATTATTGAATTTTTTACGAAAATTAAAACAAAAAGAATGGATTTCATTTTTAAATGAATAGATCAAGCTTGAACTGTAACAATTTAAGTTAAAGTAGATAAAAAAGATTTGTTTGTTTTTTTGTCAATATTTTATCAAGTTCTTGAATATATTTTCTTTATATACATGTTTTTTTCCTTTTACACAATTTTAAAACAAAGGCTGAATATTTTCTAGAGCAGCACCCCCACTAATTTTAGCTACGAGCCGCCACTGGTCTAGATACCTGTATATTAACTAGTACAATATAAACTGGACTAAAGCATTCACACGCTGCTGGTTTGGTACTAGGTTCTAGTGCAAATATTTATGAAACGTCAGAGATTAATTTTGGGTGCAGCAGCTGCATTAATTATTAATAATGATATTGAGTATTATTAGAGGAAGCGTAGGAAAAGAATATAAACATGGGATTGTCTGTAAAGACGAAATAATGATCGTAGGATGCTACAAATGATACACTCGGAGGTTAGGTAATATACATTCGCGGTGACACTAACGTTTAGTATCTCCAGCCCATGGGTGTCCAAGTACAGTATCCTTGATACATAAATGTTATTTTTTAGGCCTACGCACAATTTATATTCTAAAAAAAACAACCACCCAAGGTTGGCATGCCATCAAGTTTATTTAGATTAAAATTGGGTCTGGAACACAGTTTGTCGTTTTTAGATTACATGTTTTTAATTAAATATATTGTCATATTGTGGCTATTTGGCACTATATAAACAATAATTCTTAGAATAATTTTCTGCCAACAACAAAATCACATCCGATGACCATGTTGGCGCCATTTATACCATTTCTCTACACACAGTCTTAGCGCGCATTGATAGGTCTAATTACACATAATAGTGTCGGAACTAGTACGAAAATATCGCTTGTTCTATCCTCACAACTAGTATGGCAGCCAGTACTAAGAGGTAGAACCAGTATACTTTTTCTGATTAATATTACGCTAGATGATGTCGTGCTAGCTAGCACACTGGATTTCAAGTACGAGCTAGTGACGTGTGGCACGAGTATTAGAGACAGCCACTGCAAAGGACTGCATCACATGTTTATCTATGGTGTAATGTCCTTACGGGCGGTGGCTATTCCTCTCAAAGCATTCTAGCCGTAGCCGCACGTGTATTTGTAAAGATTTTCTCCAGTGTTGTAGAGGGTTTTATCAAATGTAAGTGATTCGAAATTATTTTTACAGTGATAGAAAATCAAAAGTTGGTGAAAATAAATATATATTTTAACACCGCGTTTTACTATCTGTTCAAGTTATACGCATATGCACTAATTACACCTTTGTAGTTTGTACCATCTTCTGCCAACACCGTTTGATATCTGATTCATGTATTCCAGACTTGGTCTTCATCTTGAATTTCTCCTTTCCACATCTCCTATAATTATTTTGGTCAAACTATCATATCCCAGTATATGGCCTATTACGTTTATAGGTAACTACTCTTCTCTGCTGTATACGTTTCCAAATTTTCCTTTCTTCATTTGCTTTTCTTAGAAATTATGTATTTGATACCATCTCCAACCGTGATAGTTTCAACATTCTTTGGTAACAACAACTTTCAAATGCTTTTAGTTATTTTTTCTTCAGTTGAGCCAGTGGTCCATGTTTCACATCCATAAGGTGCAATGCAACATATTCCCTAAAGAACCTTTTCCTGGTTTCCAAATTCATGCCAGTCGAGTTTACTAACTACTTCTTGTTATTAAAATCTTTATTCACCTGCGCTATTCTTCTTATAATATCTTTCTTGATTCTGTTATCTTCTGTTATTTTACTTCCTAGGTAGCAGAACTCCATAACTTTTAGCTTTAATTCTTCTAGCTCTATATTAATTTGATTTACATCTCCTTTAGTGCGCATCATGACTTTTGTTTTATTTTGGCTGATCCCCATATTATATTCAACTATCATTATTTCATTCAACATTTTTATTAGATCTTTAAAATCCTCTTCACTTTCAGCACAAACAGCAAAGTCATCCGCAAAAGTAAGTGTGTTGATTAGTTTCCTTCTATTCTAATTTCATACAAGATTTATTGTTTTACCTTTGTTAGCACTTCTTCTAGATAAACGTTAATTATCATCGGAGATAGGTTGCATCCTTGTTTAACACCTTTTCTTATTTCAGTTTCCTCTTCATACTCGTGAAATCGAATTATTATTGCTTTTTCTGAATCTATATTGATATTCTCCTATTATTACTTTTAACCTCTAATTATTTTCGCATTATTCTTGTAAGTACTTTTGATGCATGCGTTATGAAAATTAGTGTTTTATATTATTTATATTGAACTATTCCAGCCTCCAGGTTTCCTAGGTAGTCGAACGACCATTTATTTTCAAAATCCTCGAGGATATTCTGTGTTCTAAACATTTCCTTGCAAATTTGATCGAGTATTTCCTTTACTTCTTTTCTAACATATTTGAGTAGTTATATATGAATTCCTTCTATTACTCATGCTTTTTTTTTTTAATATTCTTAATGATTTAACGCTGTTCCAATTTCGATTTCATTATGTGTTCACATCTTTACTCTATGTCAGGCATGTCCAACGCTTTGAACGTGGGATGAATTTTCGTTGATTGCACCGTTGGCACATTGGAATTGAGTCGAGACTCAAGAAAATACAAAAAGCATGTACATTAAATTGTAATATAATATGATTTCATTGAGATGTTGAAGGGGAAGCATTGACTATTCTTATTTTATTTCCTTAAGGTGCTTACGGGAAAGATTTTTCAAATTAACCACGAGGAAGCCACCGTGACTTAATCGTATCACTTGAATCGTATTTCAACATTCATGGCCTGCTGAACGAGCTAACGTAAAAGTTTGTAACTCTTCATGTTATTTATTAATAAGTTATAAAAGTATGCGTGTGTGTCATAGTTTAGTACAATTATTATTTCAGAAGTTCTATAATGAAATAAATGAATGCCCAGAAAAAGAATAAAACGTATCATTTTCACGATGAATGGGAAATTGATTATTTATTTGTGGTGGTGAAAGACAAATGTTGTTGTTTAATTTGTAACGCCTCAGTGTCCATGTGAAAAAAGAGTAACTTGGAACGTCTCCACCGCGGTAAATTTGATGGTGATTTTCCACACAAAAGTAAAATTCGTAAAAGTATGCTAAAAAAGAACTTAAAACTAAATTAGCTTCTCAGCAACAATTACTGGAAATATCCAGCTCACATTCTAACAATACAACCATTTCAACTTTCAAGGTGAGCCTGAGGTGATCGTTAAAAATTGCAAGCCTTTAATTGAAGAAGGGTTTTTAAAAGAGTGTTTTCTTGTAATAGGCTAATAAGCTTTGTGAAGTATTAAAAAATTAAAAATAAATCACAGCTGATATCCAAGATCTTCAACTATCAAAGAACACAGTCTTGCGGCGAATGTAAGAAATGTGTAAAGATATAAGTGAACAGCTGTTGAAATATATGTCCAATTGTGTTGCTTTCTCACTCCAACTGGACGAATCTACAAACATCAGTGACATGTCTCAGAGAGTAGTTTTTATCCGTATAATTTTTCAAGATATCAGCAGCAAAGACGAACTACTTTGGATGGTTTATTTAAAAATAAGAACTACAGGTCAGTAAATATTTAATTCTGTTTATTTCTTTGTTAAAAATCTCAATGTATTATTACACAACATTGTTGCTATCACCATTGATGGAACAAAAGCCATGACAGGTCAGGTTAATGGATTTATTGTCCTTTGTCTACAGCGTGACGATTTCCCTAACTTACTTGCAAATCGCTGTCTCATTCACCACATGTTTTGGCAATCATGAGACTGAACACAAAGAATGTAATGAACATAAATATTTTAAAACTGTAAATTCAATTTGTGGAAAATCACTTCAAAGGTGGCTTTTCAATCTCACTCTTTAGGAAGATAAACTGGACGTAATTTTACATACAGATGTTGAGATTTAAGGTGGCTCAGAAGGCACAAATTTTTGCTAAGGTTCCGCAGTTTGTCGAGATAAATAATATCCTTTTTGAAGGAGAGGGGAGATTAGTACGCTCAATTAGAAGACGAAAATTGGTTGTTTGATCTGGCTTTCCTTGTTGATTTCACAGGTAATTTTAGTGATATGAACCTAGATCTACAAGGTAAAGGTAAGTGAAGTTAAGATATAATGAGCATAGTTTCATTCCACAAAACCAAATCTAAGCTAATGATGACTGACCTTATAATCTGTAGCATCGGATGTTTTATGATAGACACGAGACAAACATAAACAGTCAAGACTTACCCCGTTTGCTTGCTGACTGGGGCTGCGTGGAAGAACGACACAAAACCACCTAACACACCTTCACTGAACCGGGAAAATTGAATACTGACTGTGAAGACTGAATGGCAAGTTCAAACCAACGCCTTGGGTTGAATGGACTTGCGCAGTAAAGAGATCCCCTCCGAGTAGATTCCCGAACGCCCACGGCCTCTCTCGAAGCGAATCAACTTGCGCTTTCTTGTGTTCCTTTTTTATTCTCGAATGTTATTCCCCCCTTTTTCCCCATCTTCCCCTCTTTTGTGCTTTAGGGTATATATTCTCGTGCCTGTGGCTACGAACTTTACAATTGGGCCTGAGTCATATCAGGGATAGGATAAGCTCCGGCTTTATGCTACGTAAAATGTAAGTACTAAATCCATTTTCGGCAAATTAAACTCCTTTTTTTTAAATGTAAATCTTTTCAAAATTCAATTTTGGCTTAAATTTCAAATAACTTTAAAATTAATCTGACAGTTAGGAACATAGTTTTTTTTAGAGATCACTTCATTGCAAGGTCAGGGCGACTTATCGCCAGTAGAGTCACAAATAATCGATTGTATCGATTATGTATTGTATTGTTTAAAGTAATGTTCATGGGAACTATTTTATATTTGAAATTTGTTTATCTTGTTGCCATTTGCTACGTCCCGTTTTAATGGGCGAATATTTAGTAATTGAATTTAACATATCTTATTGTCATAGCTATGTGCCATTTCTTATGGACGAATATTTTATGTTTGAAATTAGTTTATCTTGTTGCCTTTTGCTATGTCCCATTTTAATGGGCGAATACTTAAGATTTGAATTTAACTTTTTTTTTTGTCATATGCTATGTGCCATTCCTAATGGACGAATATATTATATTTGAAATTATATTGTCTTGTTGTCATTGACTAGGTGTCATTTTTAAAGGATTAATATTTAATGATGGAATTCAAATTATCATGTTGTTATTTACTATGCGCCATTTCTTATGGGTGACATCTTAAGTTAACATTTAAGTAATCAGATGAATATTTAACCTCAGACTCTTTAGCTTTGACTTCAATTCATAGTTGTTTGTGAATTTAATCTATTTTCTTTATACATCGCAACAACAACAATGTATATATTTAATGAAAATGTTAAACATCTAATTGAGTTATAGCTAATAAATATCGACTAACTTTGACTTATACTAATTTTTATTATATATATATTCCATCATACCCAAGGTATTACGTATAGTATATATATCTATTGTTTATTGTGAATGGTAGGCAGGTTGCAGTCTAACTTTTCCTGAGGTAGACGATCCCTTTCAATAGCTCAGCAACAGGTGTGAGAGTTGCGAGCTTCAGTATTTGAATGTTTTGAGTATAACATTCAAAGTCTTGAACTCCATAGCACTCACTTCTATTGTTGTCCCCCCCTTTTTGTATTTTTTTTTGTATTATTTGGGCGTCCTCCCCTTGAGGATGCTACAAATCAATACTTTAGATCACTTACCTAATATGTAGGACTATCTGGAAAAAAATCTGGACTGTTTTTCAAACAGAGAAGTATGTGGCTGAAATTGATTCTGTTATTCAGGAGTTTGAAAAGAGATTCGGTGAAAAATTGAATCAATTGTGGAGTACATGTCAAACCCATTCAAATCCGATCTGTACATTAAAGAAATTTTAGTCACTATAAGTGAAAATTACTCATTGAGCAAAAAATCACTTTAAAATGAGAAACTAACTCTGGAAAATGACATTTTTATGAAGGCCCGCTAAGGAGAAGAATCATTTTGGAAGTTCGTTCCTAGACAAAAATTTATCAATTTGAGAAGATGTAGTGAAATTCTACACTCATGTTTTGGTTTAACTTATTTGTGTGAATCCGCATTTTCATATCTAAAAATGACGAAGAGTAAGCAACGTTCCAATATGATAGATGAACACCTCCAGGATTTCCTGAAGGTGGTTGGCCTTTTTTGTAACCTTACTATAGTTTTGGACTGAGGAAGTTACTCGTAATTGAAAGAATTACACATGATGGTAATAGATATAATATGCCATTAGAATGACTCAGCCTAGCGCCGCAATTACAGGGTTGAGAGTACAGGAAACGGAAATAAAAAGAGAGCAAAGAATAACAAAGCTCACCTCCTTCTGGCTCACTACATAATAGCCCTCACCCATTACTCACTTGATATCCATAATCCAACAGATGGTGAACAAACAACATACAAACCTAGGCGTCACACTAACAACGGAGGTAAGCGTGTATTTTTTAATACATATTGATCTACATGAACTTAACAGGTTTTGTAGAAGCAACTATCATTTATTATTTTTACCATAATTTTAGCCAAATATAATACGTTTGAGTTGAAGAATGACAATGGGAGAGTGTGGTAGCTCACTGCAAGTTTTGATACTGGATAGTAGACCACAGTCTACTTGAAGTTGGACATGCCTGCTCTATAGTTATATCTTTTTCATTTTCCAAGGCACCTTACGTTATTTCTCTTTTGTAAAGATTGTGTAGGCATTCTTTCAGTATTCTTGCTTTGTCCTCGTATTCTAATAACACATTTTCTTTCGAGTCCCTTAGAAAATTAAATTTAGGTTTTCTATCTTAAAAGAATTTCTTCACATCTTTGTATGCTAGGTCGTTTCTTAGGTAGGATACTATTCATTGGGGCTACATTTTCTTCAGTACATTTTTCTTTGTTTATTTTAGCTATGTGACCGATTTAGTTCTTTAAATGTGTGTGCTTTATTTTTTCTTCGTCGTTTCTTGAGCTCATGTATTTTCTTCTGCTCTTTTTTAAGATCAGTATCTTTTGCCTCAATGCTATTCTTTCCTGACACGACCTCTGCAGCCTCTCCTATGGTTTCCTTGATGTTAGTCCATCTCTCTTCTAAAGTTCCTTCGTTGTTTCTTTTTAGATATTTCATTAGTCTTCTTACCATACTTCACCTTTCATTATGTTGCCTTTAGTTTTTCCAAGTTCCACTTTTGTTGTCAATTTCCTTTGGTCAACTTTTCAAACCTCATTCTGGTTTTTATAATTACCAAATTGTGGTTGTCGTCCACTCCAGAATAACTTTTGCACTGCATCATTTGGTTCTTTAATCTTTGATTAGTAAGAATATTGTCTAGTTATTATTATTATTATTAGCACCGCGTCTTACTACTCGTTCGGGTTATACGCACTTACGCTAATGTGTAATGGCAGGGTGATTGTGAGATGAAATGAAGGACCTACAGTTTAACGTGGAATCCGAACCACGGTGGTGGCCTGGCATTCCCCCTTTACGTATCTTCAGGTAAGTTTCCCGTGTATATTCTTCTTTTGTTAGTCTAAAACAAAGTACCTACCTATTTGCTATTGTCATCTTGTGCTGTGTACAGAATTCTATTAATCTCCCCCCCCTCCCCCAAATATTTATACTTTCCAGTCCATATTTACATATAGTTTTATCATATTATTCTCTTACAATCACATTCCAAACACAAAGAATTAATAAACTTTAATCTCATTTCACCCTTCTGATAATTTCATTCAGATTTTTGTATACTATTTTAACTTTGTCTTTATGTGCTGTAGTTGGCATGTGTACTTGAATTAATGTGTTTGTCGAATTTGATTCTATCGTCACTACTATGATCCTCTCTGTATATTGGTAGTAAGTAGCTCTTCACTCTTGTCCACAATCTCTATTAAGTTTAAGAATAATTACTTCTCCTGAATTTCCATTTATTGATCCTTTGTGGATGACTAAAATATTCAATTCAAAAATTCCTGGCATCTGACCATCAAATTTAGCTTATTCTCAATTCCTCCAGTTTTCCACACATCTTCAGAATTCTCACATCCCAAGGTCTAATCCTTTTCGTTCCTTCATATGGTGGACCCCCTCAAGGCAGCATCCACGCAGACACAATATTGAATAAATATAACTTTCAAAAGGTTAATAATGGGTATTATTCACAATCCTTTAATAAGGGTTTAAACTTATTTAAAGAAAGTCATGTAACCTGATTTGACTGAAATTCAAGATGAAAATTTTAAATAAATTCAAAAGGCAGACATTTGTTGGTTTAACACCTTGTAATGTAAAAGTGTCTAATCTTTTTCCAACACAAAATAAACACTAAAACAATGTGCTATCTTATACTACATTGTTATATTTCATTTATAATTTTATAATTTCAAGATAATACACTAGGGCCTGTGTAACTTTTTCTTCAATTTCCAACAAAATCTAGGTTAGGTTGGAAACAGTTCCCTTTTCACTGTAAAAGCCATATTGTTTCCAAGTTCCTTTAATATTTATATACACCAAGTGTATATAATTGTGAAAGTTAATGGTTTCTAATAACAATCATTTCATGATTATTAAGTACTCTGTGATGTGGCCAGACAATTTTTTTTTTTTAGCATTCAAGGTTATCAAAGCTGTGCAATAAAAATGGCCGATTAAGAACACATATTCACCACAAGATACAAGATATTGTATAAAAAAATTTGTTCAAGGTGAATGTTGTGCAATCCTTGGTGTTCACACTACACCATCTTCAGGCTGCAACTTTTTGTACAAGAAGCCGTGCGTACCAAGCTTTTTATTTTTATATATATCTCAATCACTCTATGAGGTACATTAGGTTGAAAGCAAATAAGTGCACACCTTTCAATATATTTTTCCTTTATTTGTTTAAGCCAAGTATACATTTCACTTATTTCAACACTGTATAATATTGCTGATAAGATTTCAAAACTATTTGCTATAATTTGTATTCTTACATGTTACATTCAAAAAATAGTAATAATTTTTATAATATGCAATACAGCCCATCATCTAGGACAGATACATCAAGACATCCTATGTACACTTATTTTGTTTTGTTGTAATAAGCACAATTAGATTAAATTCTGCTTTCACATCAAATTAAAAAAAAAATACATTAATTTGTTATCTGTGTGATTAAAGTTATTGAAGAATTTTTTACTTTTCTCTAATGCGTGTATTTATATAGTAATTTTTTAGTGTAGTAAAAACAGAGGGAGATTTTTTTTAAAAAATTCAAATTTTTCTGTCATAAAAAATATTTACAAAAAATTAACCTCGAGAAAGGTGTATATATTTTTTTTTCCAGGAAGTATTTATCACCATTCAAGTAAAATACAGTTATTAACAGTGAGATTATTAGTATTATATGACTAATTGCATTTAAAAATAACAACAAATTTAAGAGAACTTTGTTTTGTGCTGATTTAACCATATAAAAGAGCAAATAATAAATCTACTATAAATGCAAACCAATGAATCAATAATGAAAATATTACACTGTTCTCAAAAAACCATTCCTATGTAATCAAGACTCCTACAAGTTACTAAAACCCGCAACATCACTTGTGTCATGTAGCAGCTGAGAGTTCCAAGGTATCAATCTGTCAACAAAACAAAGAATAAGTAGATAAAACATTCTAACTTGACTTACAAGAGAGAAAACTCATAAACAGTCATCATTTGATTAATATTTTTCAGCTGGGAAAATATTATTATTATTATCACCGCGTCTTACTACCCATTCGGGTTATACGCACTTACGCTAATGTGTAATGGTAGGGTGATTGTGAGATGAAATGAAGGACCTACAGTTTAACGTGGAATCCAAACCACGGTGGAGGCCTGGCATTCCACANTGATTGTGAGATGAAATGAAGGACCTACAGTTTAACGTGGAATCCAAACCACGGTGGAGGCCTGGCATTCCACACATTCACAAGTTGTAATTAATACACATCTTGTCAGAGGTGAAGGGAGGGTTTGGTAATCAGATAAGTCTTTGCCGGGACCGGGGATTGAATCCCGGAACCCCAGCATAGAAGTCCGACACCTTACCCCTAGACCACCAGGTCACCGAATAAATAGTTAAATTATCAAATGAATAAATTTGATAATAAAGGAAATTGATACAACTAAGAAAAAATAAACTACCAAGAGTAAATTTGATGAAGAATGCCCACCTAGGGACAATGTGTTTCTAACTGTTTTTCTTTAAATTCAAAATGGAGTAATCCAGTGTTTGTGCTATCTGAACTCTTGCTTATTTCTTCTTTGTGTTTGATAAAGGCAACAATGCCAAAATATTTTTCTATTTGTGTTAAAATGTGTGTATGAATACTTCTACTATAGAAGACAGATGAAAGGAAAATGATGACACCTTTGTTCAATGAATTCTTCCCACATTTTTCCTCTTTCTCTAGGTGGGTGTTCTTCATCCACTTTACTCTTAGGTCTTATGACTACTGGATAAATATTGCTATTGGGGGGTTAAAGTTATCTACCAAATAAAAGTTATCAGCCACTTTAATGTTTTACACATCTTGTGAACTAAAATTTTCTGCCAGATAGCTATCTGTAGGATAAATATATTTTTTATTCAGAACAAGCAAGGTTGGTACGGTTTTTACTGGTGTGCGCATGTGTATAAGCCCTGCTGATAGCACTACAACCTAGCGAGTAGTGACAACGCTCAACATTTGTTAAATAATGGTGGCTAAACAAGTGCGAGTAAACAAATGGCTTCGCTTAGGCGCAGAGTACTTGCAAGTACTAATTTCAGTGTCTGCCAAAATGTGGGCAATAGTTGGGTACAACGTTTACAAAATTTAATTTATTGTACTCACATTTTTGATAATTTGTTCTTATATAAATATAGCTCTACAAATAGCTTGTCAGTTTATATAAAAGTGAATTAAATGTTCTAACTTTATATGGGCCTGTGCTTACTAAACCTGTGAACCAAGATTTTAACTTAAAAAACAGATTCTGATAGGTGAAACCTAATTAATAACAACACATCACTATCGCAACAACAATTTAACCTCCAGATAAAAGCTATCAGGTAGTTAAACCTCCTGATAAAAATGTGATGGATAAATACATTTTATCTGGCAGTCATAAGACACACTTTTAACTTATCCACCATATAGAAATATTTATCTACCAGATTAATATTTATCCATAAGTCATTAGACCGGCCCTTAGTAGTTTATTTCCCCCCCCCCTTTTTTTCTTTAGTTTTATCAATTTCCTTTGTTATAAAATTATTTATCCATTGGGCCAGCTCATTTTTAAACAAATTAATAAATTGTCATAGCAAAGGCCCTGACACAGAATCTGTATTTGTAGTCTGTAGGAAATTCTATTCGTGATTACACAGTTCATATGTGTAATCAAGTGACTGTCCCAACAATTGATATAGTCAGAAACTTTGCCCAATTGAAAACTTCGAAAGCAAATCATCTACAGCAAGAAGCGAGCGCCAAGCAGTAAGCTTATTAATAAAAGAAACAAAAAAAACAACAGGTTGATATTTTAAGTGCCTAAAAAAGGACTAGGCCTGATATAAATATGAGCAGATAACAATTTATGCATGTATATCCTATTTTTCTTCTAGTTTTCATATATGCAACATTGTAAAAGAGTAGTTTGAATTACATAGTAAAAGTATGCCTACTAGTAGCCAAAACCTACCAGATATTACCACAATTTCTTTTATGCTTGACCAAGCATTTTCTTTTCTCAAGGCACCCTTAAACTTTATTTTTTTATTAAATAAAACAGTCCTTTGATGGAACACAATCAATTAAAAGCGAATCCATATCATAATTGCTTGTATCCATATCAATTATGAAATAATTAAATCATGCAGCTAGTAAGGAGGATACAAAGTAAACCAAATAATATAATAGGGCTATTGAACCTACAAAAGTGACACCTCTATTTCTGAGAACTTAGTATTTCCCAGAAAACCTTTTTCTATAAGCCACCCTTCCCGGGGTGTTAATAGATTTAAAAATAAATGTTTCTGAAATAGCTACACACATAGCCATCTTTTCATAGTGACAGATTCTTTCATTTCCATTCTTTCTTTAATTTTTATGTGCATGCACATATTTACTCAGCTGAGATAGGTAGTCCGTATAGACTAGTCCTTAGAAAGTTGAAGTTGATCAACTTCTACGAAGTATGGACTTACGAATAAGGACTCTGTGGCCAGAGCAATCATACTGTGGCATCTATAGACCACAGACTTACGCATACAGAGTTTGTGTCAGGGCCTTTAACAGCCCACTTAACCGCCAATAAGCAGTATTAGAGCTATAAATCACTTCTCTTGAGGAATTGGAAGAAAAAAAAATTTTTTTTTTAAGGATTTAGTCTAATCCAAAATGTTCTTGCATCCTGAATATCCTTATGAATTTGAGGGATTTGAAGGATTCAAGTATTAAAGATCTCCTCTATATATTTGAGCTATTCTCTGCAGCCAGCAGAAGAAATCCTTTTAGATACTTGATAAATATTTTTATTAATACTGTACTCATGTTGCCACATACTCCCAGTGGTGGATTTAAAATGTTTGCACCTTTACGCACAATTATAATATGCAGCCCACCAGCTTTTATAATAATTTGTTTTTGGCAAGGGCTTTAAGAAGTTTCGAAGGAAGAGGTGTTGAGGGGTGTGGGGGGCACAGAAAATTAAAATTCGAGAAAATATTTCTATGAAAGATAGTCAGACAAATACATGACCGGGAGACTGACGTCAGTTACAAAGCGATCACAAAGTACATTTATTTAAAAAGAAATATTGTCATTCTGACTTTAACTTAAGACTATTTCGATAATGTTACCCAAAATGTGCCACCCCTAGGCCTGTGCCTAATGGGCCTAGTGTGTAAATTCGTTTCTGCATACTACGCAAATTAAGAGTGAAGGTACCAACTATATAAATGAAATAGCCCAGGGTCTTGCTGGGCGGAGAACTAATGGGGGCTCAGGTGACCCTGCCCCTGTTTCCACAAAGGTTTAAGTATTGTAATTTTACATTTCTCATCTACCTCTACACTTGTTTAGAGAGAGATTAAATGTTAACAAAAAATCTTGACATGTCCTGTTGGGTACTTCACCCAAAGCTACCTCAGGCAACAGTCTGACCAAACCCCTAAAGTTAAAAAGGTCCTGAACAATGATCAAAGGAATTTAGCTTCCAGTCACCTAATTTAACAACCCTCTATGTCAATTTCATATAAATACTTCGAAATAGATTTGTTAGCTTTTTGAATTGAGGGGAGGGGCATTAAATTAGGGATTTTTTCAATGTTTATCAGAGTAGACATGAATTTGTTGAACTATATGAAAATAATATTCTAGTGTTGACAAATTAATCCAAGATGAAAGTCACTGCCTTGTGTCACCTTCTCATTGTCTGCCTTATACAAGGTGTCTTCACAGAACAATCGCCTGTATAGATTTAATCATTGATATGGTAAGACACTGCATTTACTTCCCTACATGTATGACATTTGCATCTTAAGCTCATAAGATAACATGGGTTACCTGGTGGAGAAGTTAGACCAAGCATTTAAAAATATTAATTTAGCAAGATAACAATAGAGAGAGCATTAATGAAATAATTTAAAATTATCCATGTAACAAAACTAAATTGTGGACAGGGATGTCGATTGCTACGGTCCCATTTTCTTACTACATCTAGAAAAGTGACTAGCTACTTTCACATATATATTCATATGTAAAGTTATATGATCTACAGCATTCATATTTGAAAGTTATTATCAATACATATAAAATACTAATAAAATAGTACAATGTTAACATTGCTGACTATGAAAACCTATGAAAACTGGGTTTTAGATCGGTTTGGTGGCTTTTACAGGTACAGGTTTATGATTAATTTAATTTTCAATGGTTCTGCTGTTTATGATTTTCCCTTATTGGCAACAGTTAAACTGATGAAAGAATTAGCACAGGAGAGAAATAGAGAGAGGAAAAAAGTAGCAACCTTATCAAACTTTCCACATATTTTTTCAGTATGTGATTTAAAATGAAAGTATACGCCAGAATTTCTAGTACTGTGACCAAAATAAAAGAGTATGTGTCCAGTATTGATAGACTCCGTTGTATTATATTTACCATGACACAAAATGTGCTGAAAATGTTTAGCAAAATTTAACCTTAACTTATAAATCACTATTCTATTATCATTACATACAGGATCACATTAAATAAGGAAAAGTGAAAATAAAGTGTGTATTTCAACTATTATGGTTTTGGCAAACCAGTTTTTTTTCTGCCTCTTGAAACAATGAAAGCTGACAAATATTTGAAGCAAAGCTGAAATTTCTGATGCTGCGGACACCCCTACGTGAAATACTAGTCTTATTTCCAGAATAGTGCACAGCTTGGATAGATAACACACCTCAAACCAAACATTGTATTGTATTAAGATTTTTTAAATCATAGAAGACATTTAAAATGAGACAAGTGAATTAATTTAACTAGAGGTGGGTCGAATCCACTATTTCTCGAATCTGAATCCTAGCAGATTGTTAGACATTTTAATGATTTACAAATAGACCTACATTACACAATACAGGCCTAAACTGTAAATTAAGATTTATTTCAATCATGCTTTCAATTCCCAAATTTGAGTGTCTTTTAGTTATTTTTAAAAGTGTTGTTAGAATGAGTTAAGTTTCTAAAAAAACATGTGAAATAAACAGATTAGGCC
>CABFVZ010000915.1:0-143392 GCA_902151445.1 Timema monikensis
CTCTGTGTTAGGGTATCAAAGATACATCCTCTACGTTAGGGTATCAACGATACATCCTCTGTGTTAGGGTATCAAAGATACATCCTCTACGTTAGGGTTCAAATATAAATTCTCTATGTTAGGGTATCAATGATACATTCAATATGTTAGGGTATCAACGATACATTATCTATGTTAGGGTTCAAAGATACATTCTCTTTGTTAGGGTATCAAAGATACATCCCCTATTTTAGGGTATCAAAGATACATCCTCTATGTTAGAGTATTAAAGACACGTCATTGTTTGCTCAATAGTTGGGATTAGCACCGCGTCTTAGTACCCGTTAGGGTTATACGCACTTACGCTAATGTGTAATGGTAGGGTGATTGTGAGATGAAATGGAGGAACTACAGTTTAATGTGGGATCCGAACCACGGTGGAGGCCTGGAATTCCACGTTTGCTCAATAAAACTTCCATTTTGAAATCGGAACAGTCTCCAGACAACGCCCATTAAACGTCTACTTCAACTTAAATATTATGTTTACCACCATTATTGGTAATGGATTAATTTAAGAGTTAGGATAATTATGGCTTAGATAGAGGACGGGAAAACCAAAGTGATATATTACATTTGTAAAATTGACCCTCAGCTTACCTGTCCAAGTTTGTACCCTCAACTTCCTGTCATAGGTTGTTCAGTCTATAGCCTGATTTACGCCTCAGACCACGTGATCACGTTTGTGTTTTTATAAAGAGTTAAAATATATAAATTATATTGTTATATCATACTTTATTACACACATACAGCCTATTTTTTATGTTTATATAAGTACCTATGTTTTTAAAAGATGTTAGTACTTGGTAGACTAATTGAACATTAGTAGTGGCCTTCTTAAAGTATTGTTAGACTAATAATAGCATACAATGTTGATATCTGTCATTGACATATAATACGTTGAACAGGAATTTCTCTCCTCATTTAAAAATTCCTAGTCAAATTCACTCCCGCTCTCTTCCACCCACCTTAACTTCCACTCTATTCCACCCACCTTAACTTCCGCTCTCTTCCACCCACCTTAACTTTCACTCTCTTCCATTCTACATTAACGCCCACCCTCTTTCATCCCAAATTAACTCCCACTCTCTTCCATCACACATTTAACTCCCACTCTCTTCCACTCACCTTAACTTCCACCCTCTTCCATTCAACATTTAACTCCCACTCTCTTCCACCCACCTTAACTCCCACTGTCTTCCAATACATCTTAACTCCCATTCTCTTTCACCCACCTTAATTCCCGATCTCTTCCACCTACCTTAAAGGTAAAGACTATCTCGGAATGTTTTAAGACCATATAAGGGACCTCACTTCATAACATTTTCACATTGGCATTGAAATTATGATTCAAATTGTTTCCCCCGATTTCAATCTAGCTTAAAGTAAATATCAGTTTTTAATTGTACATTTTCATAGTTGGGGTGGATAATGTCGTCCTCATAATGGTTTGCCATCGACAAAGATATTGGGCTGTGAAACCCGGCTTGGTGTTTGTAGATGTGTATTCTTCATTATCTCTTCACGCAAACGCAAGTAAACTTCAGCTAAATTCTAGCTTTCTCTTTTTTTCTCTCTTAATATAAGTATACGAACATCTTTGAAGGGTAGCTAGGCCTGTATAACAAAATGTCCGTTTTTGCTGCAGGTATTGTTTCCCCAACTTAAAAGACTTCTTTCAAGAAATAAACAACTCTACGAGTAAAACTATAAACAATGTTTCCTTTTTAAAGTCCCTACTCAAATTATTGATCGAGGGCTTTAATTGTAACATTAGCAATGCTACCCACCCCGAATATAACCAATACATAAAAACATCCTGAAATATCAAAGATTTAAAACACCTTACTATGTATAAAATATGTGGTTTTATCACCCTATAGTCTCGGCCAGCAACCATCACACGACTGGTGCACATCAAATAATTCAAAAAAGAAGACTGACACTTCGGTATGAAGTGATCAAGACCTACACTGATCGACCTAGCCGGCCGACATATGAACCTCACGCGATCTTGACTGCCAACTCACCAGATTTACGGTCTACGTGTCTAGATGACTTGTCAAGATGATGACTGTTGTTAAAAAGAGAACCATCCTGCTAGCACGTGTTCGCAACGTGGCATTATACTTTTAATACAAATACTCCCCCCTCCCCCTTATATCCATCAACGAGACCTATATAAACCTGGTGCTCAGCTAACATTGTTGAATATTAATTCTGACACAACCACGAGAGGTCCTGGTCTAGACTTGGACATAATCACTTCAGGATGACAAAATATAAACTATTTTTTGTTAAATATTTAAATATAATCGACCTATTATGGGGTTGGGTGTTTGAACACTTAGTTAATTATGTGATTAAAATCGTTCAGCGTTGGCGTCATTAATTTCTCACTAGAAGATTTATTTTGGAAAATAAATTGTTTTATGGAACACTTAATGTTACCTTTAGCCTCTTGGGCGCTAGTCTCTTTGTAAAATTTAGACTTATTAGTAGGTAGCCACTTTTTGATTCTTTTCTTGCTTGGAATATTTAGTTTAAATATAAATTTTATTGCACCTTGTGGTTAACAATAATGGTTTAACTTTAAAATTTGATAATGTTTAATTTATAGATACAATTTTGTAGACGTATATTGTTTGAAGAAATTACAAGAGTAATTTTTTGTTTTGTTTTATAAGTTATAATTGTAACAATGCCAATTCGTTTAGTGAGAAATAACCAGTATTATAATGTAATGTTGCTTTGTTTTCTGTTATAATGTTAAATATTAACGAGTCAGAATTTTCTTGATTACTTCTAAGTTGGTGGAAGTAATAGTCTCACAGAAGTTTGAGTTATGTCAGGAAGTCGAACCTTTGTGTAATTTATTTTGATCAGAGTTGATATTTGAAATTAACTTAAATTTTAAAATTTAATGATATAGTCGGAATTCACAAGGGTGATTCAGGCGCTTTGTTAACCGTATAAAAGTGCTCTTTGATATTCCAATGATGGAAATGCCTTATACCTCTATATTTCAAGCTGTTTCGGCCTTTTATTAATCTAATAAGGATTCAAAGGTTTAATTATTTAATGTGTTTGTTTAGTCTGAAGTCACAAGGGTGATTCAGGCGCTTTTTTAATCAAGTAGAGGAGCTATTCAAGCTCTTTACATTTATATTAACAATTTTTGATTATTATGGGGTCTATTCTAGACGAATTCGTATAAATAAACAGTTTACGATATAACTTTTTGGTTTCAAACGTAGACTTCTTAAGGACTACTATTACTTTGAGGTTGTGAAATAATATCCTTAAATGTACTGCGCAAGCGCAGTCTCTGCCATTTTTATATGTTTTTCAACACTACTCAGTTAGCCTTGTGAGGTTATGTATTTTTTAACCTTTGTTGTCTTACCTTGAAAAAAAATTTAATTTTTTCTTAAACTTTCAAATGTTCATATTTTTGTTGGATTAAATTCCTTATAGATTCCGTCCACCCTCTTCCCGGCTAATGTGGCCTCTAGTGGTTAGATATGAAGGTGTGAACGGTACACAATAAACAGATATACATTCCCTCCACACAATTGAGGTTTCCCTTCCTCTAAAGTCTAAATAAACTTTCCTAATACCTAATGTAACAATTGCATAGGCGTTGTATCCTAGAGGATACTGAGGCGCAGGGAAACCAAACAAAACATTAACTTATGCCACTGTTTTCCCAAGCTATTCTTTCCATGGTGGTGGGTGTGAGAACTAAGCTGAAGAAGAGACAACCACACCGTAAAATGGCGTGTTGCAGTATCGCAATTACTTAGTGAGACAATGGACAGTGTAGCCTCCAGAGACTCGACCCTGGCTCTCTAGGGTTAGGGGGACGGAGGTGACGCAAGAATAGGGCTCCGGCTGTGTACTCAGCTAACTCTAGGAAACATTGAATACGTACAATAACAAGGGGTATAAGGGAGAGGGAAACATACAAAATGACCGGTTGCATATTAGGTTTGGTCTAAAACCGGTTTCCACAGTCAAATGATGTGTTCAATAGCCCCTTGAGATTTTATCGATACTATTAGCTACACATGGTTGTGTGATAAACAGTATCATTCTGTTTCACAGGGGTCATGCTATTTTTACATAGCCCCGTGAGATATTATCGATACTATTAGCTACACATGATTGTATAATAAACAGTATCATTCTGTTTCACAGGGGCTATTCTTACATAGCTCCGTGAGATGTTATGTTATCGATACTATTAGCTGCACATAGTTGTATGATAAACAGTATCATTCTGTTTCACAGGGTCTAGTCTTACATATCCCCGTGAGATGTAGATACTAAAGTCTTCAGTTAGCATTACTAGATAAGAGTGTGAGGCTATATATTATCTGTGATGAACGATGAACTGTGACAGTGTAGAACATTAAGACGATTGAGTTCGAAGGACTCATTTAACAAGTGTTAAATTAGCTAGATTAAACAAAGTGTAAACTATTTATGAAGTGTTAAAAATCGTAAATGCTTTGGCACAAAGATAAAATGTTGTCTAACCGTTTATCAAGAATAAAAAGTTTTATTCAGAACACTACATTGATGTTACATCTAAGCTGTTTGTTTGATTTATCTCTTACCGTGCATAGTAAAATAATTATGCCTGCATATATTTGTCAACTCACGGAATTTAATCCACTTGTTGACAAATGGAAGGTGTTTAACCACAAATTACAATCTTTTTTAGAACTAATTAGGTAGTGAATGCAAAGAAACAAAAGCAATTTTTGCCTAGATTATTACATCAGGCCACGTACAAGTTAATAATCGACTTATGAGCTATGTGACCCAAACAAGCCTGAAGATAAAACGTGTAATGAAATTAATATATTACTGTCGTCTCATTATTTACCAAAGTTATTTGTATTTAAGGAAACATAGTTATTTTATTTGGTATCCAAATCTGAGGTAGAGAATATTGTAGTTTGGGCTGCAAGGTTCAAACATTTAGCAGTAACTTGTGGTTTTGGGACCAATTTAGAATCTAATATATTGTATACATTTGTGAAGGGGTTAGCAAACCGGGAAAACAAAATATCCGAGGATCCGAAGAACTTAATGTTTTTAAAAGCAAAGGATACTGCAGAAAAAGTTTGACCAACTTTTATCATGAAGTATAAGTAGGCCCTATTATTCCGAATATTACAGATACTATTAGCTACACATGTTTGTATAATAATCATTAAATACTGTATAAAATGGAGAAAATTCACTATTATAATAATGTTTTACCGCGTCTAATTGGTCATTCATATTACAGGTAAATTAATTACCCTAATGTGTTAGGACTGAGAAAGGTTAAATTGAAAGTAAATTTAACAGTGTTTGCGCCAAGAGAACGTGGGGTAAACCATTTAGGAATAAATCAGGCTAAGAACCTCCAATTGGAATTAAATCTCTCATCTCCGCATCATGGACAATCCCATTTATTTGGTCAATAAAGCCTTATATTTGACACAATATTCTGATGTCTACAAATGTGTACAAACCCAGCTGGGAACATGATCTGACCTTTAGACCAAGTGAACATCGAGCCTGGTTTCTCCAAACGTAAATATTGACCATTTAAAAAGATTTAAAAAAAAAACCGGTCCATCGGAGGTCATTTATATATATTAATTTGATATGTATCTTAAGAGATCATAGTTATTACCTTTGATTGGAATTGTATTAGTATCCACAGACTTTTATAGAATATATATTTTATGAAAGGCCTTTCTTCTTATCAGAATCTTATGATATAGCAACATTTTGGTATAAGTAAATGACGTTCAGATGTCCATTCTTACAAAAATTAGCATGTGTTATATATTATAATTATTATGTTTTCAATACATAATTCACATCTTTTACATTAATATATGAAGGTAGAAAAGTAGAACGTCAAAAGGAAATGCACCCACATATTTGCAAAGTGAGATTGGGAAAATAATTGAACAATAAACAACCAGAAGAGAATTATTAAATGGTGATATTTCCATCAAATACTTTATTAAAAGTCGTTATTAGCACCCTCCTTCTGGAATATAACTTAAAACATGTAGATTTATAAAATTCTCTCGAGAGGGAATTTTACTTTACAGTTGTGCTCTCGCTTCAAGTAAAAGTTAAGTCTCAATCTAACTTGGATGGCCCCACATTAAATACCCTCGTGTGTGAAGTTTGAGGGGAGGGGGGGTACTAATTACTGTGTAGGTATAAGACTAGGCGGCGTTGAGAGAGACAGTTCCAAGCTGAACAAGAAGGAGAGAGACGGGATAAGGTCTTAAAGCTGTTGGTTTTAATCCCGGTGGAGCGTGCTAAGGCAGAAAACGCGATTTCTCGTCAAATAATCCCTCGCAAGTGAGATGGGAGGAGGGCGTGTTAAACCTAGGGGTGAGGGGGGGAGAGAGGTACGCAGGAAAAACATGTTTGATGTATATAGAAGGTCGCGCTTTAAATGCTTGCTATATATTCTGGGATATTTTACTCCTAAATAGTTTCCCGCTTTCCACACACACCAGTGCGGGCGCATTTACTCTCTACCTCACTTTTGTAAACATCCGGATAAGCCAGACGTGTAGAGCGACACGTACACTTGAGACTACGTTCAACACAAACACTATTATTGTCTTAGGTCCAGTTTCATAGTCAGACTGAGTACGCCTCAAGTACGGTGCTATACTAAATACAGGACAAGACCCACCTAAACTTGAACTGGCCAGGCAATGCTGGCCCATTCCATTCTGGTCTAGGTAGTTGTCCTGTATTTAGTATAACATCACACTTGAGGCGTATTCAGTCTGACTATGAAACTGGCCCGTAATCTATGTGAAAGAGACGAGGAGGGTAAGTTTAGGTGGCGTGCATCCGTATTAGTTTGAAGAGGAAGATGAAAAAAAACACCAAAATAAATCAGATGTGGAATACCTTATTTTATTGCAACCAGTTGAGATTAAAATCACAGTGTCTGTTTCGAGCTTGACGTCTTTGACAACGTGACCATCAGTGTGGGTAAGAATACTAATAGCTTGTGTGACGGTGGTAAAATACGATTCAAATTATTTTTTCAGCCCCACGTCTTACTACCTGTTCGGGTTATAAGCATATGTACTAACTGCATTGATGATTTATGGATGGCAAAGGTTGAATTTAGAGGAAGTGTAACCGAATTCGCGTGGATTCAGGTTGTAAAAATATTTAGGGAAACCACCGCCACTACACCCGACCAAGATTCAAACCCCAATCTCCCTGTCATTGTCAGTCTAATCTAACACGAAAGTGAGCCGTAGATCATGTGACCTCCAAAGTAGGTTTCCGAGCTACCTTTAACAGGTGTACACCTTGTGAGTGCTATCAATAATGTTTACCAGTTACATTTAACAGGTGTACACCTTGCCAGTGATATCAATAATGTTTCCTAGTTAATTTTAACAGGTGTACGTACACCTTGCCATTGCTATCAATAATGTTTCCTAGTTACTTTTAACAGGTGTACACCTTGTGAGTGCTATCAATAATGTTTCCGAGCTACCTTTAACAGGTGTACACCTTGTGAGTGCTACTATAAATACTGTTTTTTGCTGCGCGTTTTAATTACCTCTCGAGTATATTTACACTACTGGTATGTAGATAAGGAACGTTTAATTTAAAAGAAGTGTACAGACATTTGGGTAGATGGAGAGTGGGAATGTATATAGGAAGAACTGCCCTCATGACACAGGACGGGATTTGAACCCTGATCTCCACTTCATTGTCAACCCAATGCATCGGGAGAATGACGCCTAAGACCACAGAACCACTGAAGCAGGTAAAATTATTTATTTAATGATCAAATATCTGACCACTAAATGCCTCATTAATAATATTAATCTATTATCTAACATAATTAGATGAGTGGAAAGTATACCTGACTCTATCTAGAAAGTACAGGTTATGTAATGTGAGTGTTTGATTATATTTCCACACTGAAATCTCCCACAATACTCTTTCCAAGCGAATGAATATCACAGATAAAAGTATCTCTACTGGAAACTACAGGACCATAATAAGGTTACTTTGAGTGCCGGGTTGTCAAACCACTGACCTGTGAGGAAAGAAAGGCGCCTCATGGCAGGGAACGGATGGTTGCCGGAAGTGTCTAATATGTCCAGCTGGTGCACTTCCCCCCGGATACGGTACAGCTTCCGGTGGAAGTCCTCAATAGTTGGAGTGTACGAGTCCTCGAATTTGTTGTTCAGGAACCTGTGGAGGGCAAGAACCACACAAGTCACTCTGTCTGGAGGGTAAGAACTAAAGCAGTCTAACTGTTGGACAAGAACTACACAAGTCACTCTGTCTGGAGGGTAAGAACTACACAAGTCACTCTGTTTAGAGGGCAAGAACTACACAAGTGACTCTGTCTGGAGGGTAAGAACTACACCAGTCACTCTGTCTGGAGGGTAAGAACTACACAAGTCACTCTGTCTGGAGGGTAAGAACTACACAAGTCACTCTGTCTGGAGGGTAAGAACTACACCAGTCACTCTGTTTAGAGGGCAAGAACTACACAAGTCAGTTTGTCTGGAGGTTAAGAACAACACAAGTCACTTTGTCTGGAGGGTAAGAACTACACAAGTCACTCTGTTTAGAGGGCAAGAACTACACAAGTCACTCTGTCTGGCGGGTAAGAACAACACAAGTCACTTTGTCTGGAGGGTAAGAACTACACAAGTCACTCTGTCTGGCGGGTAAGAACTACACAAGTGACTCTGTCTGGAGGTTAAGAACAACACAAGTCACTTTGTCTGGAGGGTAAGAACTACACAAGTCACTCTGTCTGGCGGGTAAGAACTACACAAGTGACTCTGTCTGGAGGTTAAGAACAACACAAGTCACTTTGTCTGGAGGGTAAGAACAACAAAAGTCACTCTGTCTGGCGGGTAAGAACTACACAAGTCACTCTGTTTAGAGGGCAAGAACTAAAGCAGTCTTACTGTTGGACAAGAACTACACAAGTCACTCTATCTGGCGGGTAAGTACTACACAAGTCACTCTGTTTAGAGGGCAAGAACTACACAAGTCACTCTGTCTGGAGGTTAAGAACAACACAAGTCACTCTGTCTGGAGGTTAAGAACAACACAAGTCACTTTGTCTGGAGGGTAAGAACTACACAAGTCACTCTATCTGGCGGGTAAGAACTACACAAGTCACTCTGTCTGAAGGGTAAGAACTACACAAGTCACTCTGTCTGGAGGGTAAGAACTAAAGCAGTCTTACTGTTGGACAAGAACCTCACAAGTCGTTTTGTCCTTTCCACGTACCTTTGTGGAATACAAGGGGAAATTAGAAATAAAACATTTGATTAAAAATCGTTATTCATTAACACTGGTTAAAAAATTATAAACTCGTTCTTTGATTATATTTTTATTAATGGGTCTTAGTGCAAGATTCCTGGTTATCAGCTCCATAAAGTTTCTAGTTTTCTCTCTTAGAATCCCCTCAGCTCCCTTATCAATCCCCTTGAATCCTCTTGGTCTATTTTAGTCAACTTGGGGTGTCGTTTCCGCAGCCCTTGAAGCCAATCTTCAGGTAATTACATACTCCGGGTAAGTTGGTTTGGATAGATACGGCCCCAACAGCAAGATCAATCAAATAAACAACTACCAGGCAAAGTTCATTGTCGGCAGTAGAAGGGTAGACTTCCCCCTCTACCGCACTTCTTCCTCGATACCTGGGTGTAGTACTTCATCAAATAACCCTCCGCCAAACACTTTATTACAAGCTGCGCCCAACGTCAATGTCATTACAACTTGCTAACTAACTAGCTAACTTAATAACTAACTTACTAGTAAGTTGGATATATATAAAGGGTAGAGGGTTGCATTCAACCATTGAAACAGGAACAACCACCTCTCTTTTTCAAAAAACAAGCTTTTTATTCGAGGATATCGACTTTGCTTTCAGCCCGGGGCTCGAGATGAAAGAGGGGAAGGGCGGGAGGCTCGGATGAATGGGAGGAAGTGTTGGCTGGTTCATACGGACGAATGTAGGTAGCTCTTCTGTACGGGAAATGACGTAACCTTAAAAAATCTCGGGACTGTATAAATGAATAAACTCTCGAGCAAGTGGATCTACTTAAATAATTGTTCCACTCAATAGTCAGGGGATAGCCATAATCGGTGGACACGCGTAGCAAACGTCAAAATCATTTGTCCAGCTTACAGATGTCGGTAAGATCAAGGTTAAACTACAGTTCGACTGTACTAAGGGCGAACCATATAATTCCAAAATGACTTTGCACTCACCCAAAATAGAAAGTAAGGACCGAGAGAATCCATTTATTTAAAAACAACCCTTAGTACACCCAACCACTCTACTAACCCCAATCTCCCCCTCACCTGCAATACAGTCTAACACGAGAGTGACAGTGCTGCTATCTATTACAAGTGACAGAATATCTCCCTGTCACCTGCAATACAGTCTAACACGAGAGTGACAGTGCTGCTGTCTATTACAAGTGACAGAATATCTCCCCCTCACCTGCAATCCAAGCTAGCACGAGAGTGACAGTGCTACTATCTATTACAAGTGACAGAGTATCTCCCTGTTACCAGCAATCCAGGATAACATGAGAGTGACAGTGTTGCTATCTATCACAAGTGACAGAATATCTCCCTGTCACCTGCAATACAGTCTAACACGAGAGTGACAGTGCTGCTATCTATCACAAGTGACAGAGTATCTCCCCCTCACCAGCAATCCAGGCTAGCACGTGAGTGACAGTGCTGCTATCTATTACAAGTGACAGAATATCTCCCCCTCACCAGCAATCCAGGCTAACACGAGAGTGACAGTGCTGCTATCTATCACAAGTGACAGAATATCTCCCTGTCACCAGCAATCCAGGCTAACATGAGAGTGACAGTGCTGCTATCTATTACAAGTGACAGAATATCTCCCTGTCACCAGCAATCCAGGATAGCACGAGAGTGACAGTGCTGCTATCTATTACAAGTGACAGAATATCTCCCCCTCACCAGCAATCCAGGCTAACACGAGAGTGACAGTGCTGCTATCTATTACAAGTGACAGAATATCTCCCCCTCACCAGCAAACCAGGCTAACACGAGAGTGACAGTGCTGTTATCTATTACAAGTGACAGAATATCTCCCCCTCACCTGCAATCCATGCTATCACGAGAGTGACAGTGCTGCTATCTATCACAAGTGACAGAATATCTCCCTGTCACCAGCAATCCAGGCCAACACGAGAGTGACAGTGCTGATATCTATTACAATTGACAGAATATCTCCCTGTCACCAGCAATCCAGGCTAACATGAGAGTGACAGTGCTGCTATCTATTACAATTGACAGAATATCTCCCTGTCACCAGCAATCCAGGCTAGCACGAGAGTGACAGTGCTGTTATCTATCACAAGTGACAGAATATCTCCCCCTCACCTGCAATCCAGGCTAGCACTAGAGTGATGGTGCTACTATCTGTCACGAGTGACAGAATATCTCCCCCTCACCTGCAATCCAGTCAAACACGAGAGTGACAGTGCTGCTATCTATCACAAGGGACAGAATATCTCCCCCTCACTAGCAATCCAGGCTAGCACGAGAGTGACAGTGCTGCTATCTATCACAAGTGACAGAATATCTCCCCCTCAACTGCAATCCAGGCTAACACGAGGGTGACAGTGCTGATATCTATCACAAGTGACAGAATATCTCCCCCTCACCAGCAATCCAGGCTACCACGAGAGTGACAGTGCTGCTATCTATCACAAGTGACAGAATATATATCGCATATCTTATAGCAGTTTATACCACAGCTACATAGTATTTAGTTAATGGTCACAAGTTCGACGTACGGTCCCAGTGAAAATATATAATGGTTGGAGAATTGTTGGGTTTGATAAAAGTTAGAATATTAGGTTAATTTTTAAGCAGTGTGTTTATATAATGAATGGGTTGAAAAAGTACATTATTAATTTCTTAAATAACAAAGTATGTATACATGAATATAGTTTTAATAACTTTTTCAACGTTGAGATGATATTATGGATCTCACTGGACTTAATTCCATATGCACACGTTTATTTATATTTTTAGGTTCTCTAAATATGTTATACTTATATGACACTTTAAATTTAAGATAACTAGCTATTTTAAAAGTAGTTATATCTATTTTTATTGATTGATCAATTATACAATAAAAGCGATTTAATATTAACCAAGAATATGTCAATTTAGGCGGTGTTTTAAGGGGTAGTCGGTATTATATGTGGTAGGTGGTGTTTTAAAGGGTAGGCAGTGTTTCAAGTGGTAGGTAGAGTTTTAAGAGGTAGGCAGTGTTTTAAGTGGTAGACAGAGTTTTAAGAGGTAGGCAGTGTTTTAAGTGGTAGACAGTGTTTTAAGAGGTAGGCAGTGTTTTAAGAGGTAGACAGTGTTTTAAGTGGTAGGTAGAGTTTTAAGTGGTAGGTAGAGTTTTAAGAGGTAGGCAGTGTTTTAAGCGATAGGCAGTGATTTAAGGAGTAGGTAGAGTTTTAAGGGGTAGCAGTGTTTTAAGTGGTAGACAGTGATTTAAGTGGTAGCAGGCAGTGTTTTAAGTGATAGGTAGAGTTTTAAGTGGTAGATAGTGTTTTAAGGGGTAGGCAGTGTTTTAAGTGGTAGACAGTGATTTAAGTGGTAGCAGGCAGTGTTTTAAGTGATAGGTAGAGTTTTAAGTGGTAGATAGTGTTTTAAGGGGTAGGCAGTGTTTTAAGTGGTAAGCAGTGATTTAAGTGGTAGGCAGTGATTTAAGGGGTGGGTAGTGTTTTAAGTGGTAGGCAGTGATTTAAGGGGTAGATAGAGTTTTAAGGGGTAGCAGTGTTTTATAGAGCCTCTTAGCCTATGTGTGGACTGAATTAAATAGATATAAAACAAATATATTAATAACTAACTAAATGTGAGTATGGGAACTAGCCTAGATTATGGATACAGTCGTCCCTCGTCACATCTTCCAAATGTATTATGTAGGGCTATATATAGTTTAGTTGAAAACTATATAAATATAAATAAGCTATTTTAAGCAAAAGAGTTAATAGTATTAATATTTAGAGATTAACAAATATTTTAATTGATAGATAAATGGGTTACATATTAGCACCGTTCGGGCTATACGCTTATGTACTAATTACACTAATGTGTTAGGCATAAGGATGTGTATCCAAAATTGCATGAAGGCAAAATGTAAAATATTTGAGAAAAAATTCAGTTCACCTGACCAGGAGTCTAAACACGATCTCCCCGTCATCGGCAGCCAGTTTATTGTTTATTGTATGTTTTTGGAACATTTATCCACCAAAATGGGTTTTAATTGATATATATATATATATATATATATAATCCATGAACTACTAAATGAATGATTCGTGCCCCAGACCGTAGAACAAGAATATAACTTCATCCTACTGATCACCACAGATAGTGAGCCATTGCTACACTCCCCACTATTCCCTTATCTCCACCCTCCTCATTATATATCACAGGTACAGTTTAAACTAACTCTGCTTACCGTGGCGACACTCCACGCCACGCCCCTGCTAATAGCAATAATAATATTAGTAACAGTGTTATCACGAAACATAATAAAAGCACTCACAAGGTAATAAATAGCTGGCTACAAAAGATAATCTCGTTACTTGCGATGTTTATTATTCTCCGCGCGTGGAGAGCTAGTTAATCTGGGGACAGGGTAACAGGGAACAAACACTGGTGGCGGGAATCGTTCGAGGAGCGGAGCCCACCACTCAGTCTCACCACAGGTCCATGAGAAAGGTTGAACTTAGAGGAAATGTACCAACATATTCGGAGGGAACAAATTTAGTGGAAAACACCCAAAGTATACTGTCGAGACTCTAGCCCCGATCTACATATTAGATAATCCTAGCGTTTAGTCCACGTGCCTATTGAAGAGAGCTATACTAAACTGACTAGCGATTCACTGTGCGAAGAACAGCTTACAGGGGAAGTGCCCATCATAGAGTGAAGAGGGGAAACCCCTGCGATATGCGCCAAACAATTCCTGGTTAACTAAACCGAGATTCGAGTCTCGACCTCCCAGTTACTATAAAGTGCAATCTTGATGTCTCAAACCGAGAGACCCTCACTGCAGTCAACAACAAACCTCGTTGAGTATGTTGATTTGTTGCGCGGCAACAACTTCCACGGTGTTATAACGTAGTGTTGCTCTGTTGCAAATAACAACTTCCACAGTGCTATAATTTAGTGGTGTGAGGCAACAACTTTCACGTTTTTAAAACGTAATATTGCTCTGTTGCGAGATAGCTTCCACAGTGTTATAACGTAAAGTTGCTCTGTTGTGAGGCAACAACCTCCACAGTGTTATACCATAGTGTTGTTCTGTTGAAAGGCAACAGCTTCCAAATTCTTATAATATTATGTTGCTCTGTTTGAGAAAACAACTCCTACGGTGCAATAACTTAGTTTTGCTCTATTGCAAGGCAACAACTTCAACAGTGCTATAACGTAGTGTTGTACTGTTGCAAGATAATTTATTCGGGACTATAACGTAGTTTGGCTATAACTCACTAGGCCTAATAATTGTTTAATAAATTAAGAAGTTACTTATAAACATTCTGAAAAGTAAATTTTGATAAATATTTTAATTTGTCCACAGTAACTATTTAAAATTCCCTAACTTCCTTTAAATGCTAATAATTTTTCTATTATTTATTTGAATACAAATTATTTCATAGTATTTTTTTCTTACCATATCTATACGATTAAATAATAACATAAAAGAGTTGAATGCATGATTTTTCAAAATGCTTAATTTAGCAAGTTAGTTATACATTTAAAATTATGAAATGGCTGCAAAGATATAAAATTCTTATAAGGCTTTATCAATTAAAAATGTACAAATTATATTTAAACCAACTAATAATGATTCTTACTATAACAATAATAATAATAATCAGTGGTGGCTCGTGTATAGGCACTGCGGAACTGCAGAACCCCTTATTCCACTTGATATTATCGATAAAATTTAATATAATGAGTACTTTTTTCTTTAATTCTTACTTTATTTTTATAGTACAATATATATTACTTAAGCTTAATGTCAGTACTTCAATAGCCATCCTCCAGTTTATGAAAAAGATACAATTTTTTTATGGAACTGTGCGCTTCACAGTGCCAGTGACGTGGTGTTTGACTGTTGTGTGCATCCGCACATAGGAGGGGGTGGGAAGAAGCGGGTGTGACAGGTAGAGAGAGCACTGTTGCTCTCACAGTGCCGACTCTGGCGTGATGGTGGAAGTTTTTTTTACTCAGCGTGTTTTGTGCTTAGAAACCGTGTACCATATTCTTGAATGTGATAAAGTGTAGAAGAGTGTAGAATTAGATTATTATTATTCATTTTTCTCGGTTCTTTTATTTAACACAAAGACTAAATGCGCTTGCAGTACTTTCAAAAGAGAAAAATTTGCTCAATTGTCATCCAGAGATAAAGGAGAAAATTATTGAACTCTTTGCGCAAATTGAAACAAGAAGAATGGATTTCATTTTTAAATGAATAGATCAAGCTTTAACTGTAACAATTTAAGTTAAAGTAAGTAAATTTTTTTTTTAAAGATTTTATCAAGTTCCTGAATAAATTTTCATTTTATACGATTTTTTTTTCCTTTTAGAGAATTTTAAAACAAAGGCTAAAATTTTCCTGGAGCAGCACCCCCACTAATTTTAGCTACGAGCCACCACTGAATAATAATAATAGTAATAATAATAATAATACATATATCTATATTTAATAAAACTATAAGATATAGTGGTATGAGCTGTTCAAACTAGACAAAATTTGATATCTACTTTCATGTGAAAGGTTATTATTTTTTCTATTTTATTTATTATTTCATTTTACAGAATAAAAATATGGTGCCGATAAATTCTATAATATTAGAGTCTCTTTCATCAAAGCGAAATTAAATTATGTTTCAATAATAACAACAAAAATGTGTTGCATATTGTTTTGAAACGTTTGTACTCGACAAACAAAGCATCTAAACCAAGCTACAGAGCTGTTTTGTCACGCATGAAGTAATTTGAAAGGGATTTCCATAAATTAATGCTCACAAATTTTTGTTCTATAAATGGCCGCACAGCAGCGCTTCTAGCTCTCAAATTACTATATTACAAACCAATCAGGGCCTGGAAAATATTAGTAAAATAGGGGTGTGATGTCTGCCAATAATATAAGGGTTTGTTGTTGTTTGTCAATAATATAAGGGTGTGATATTGTCTGTTAATAATATAAGGGTGTGATATTGTCTGTTAACAATATAAGGGTGTGATATTGTCTGTTAATAATATAAGGGTGTGATATTGTCTGTTAATACTATAAGGGTAGTATGTTGTCTGTTAATATTATAAGGGTGTGATGTTGTCTGTTAATACTATAAAGGTGTGATGTTGTCTGTTAATACTATAAGGGTGGTATGTTGTCTGTTAATACTATAAGGGTGGTATGTTGTCTGTTAATACTATAAGGGTGTGATGTTTTCTGTTAATAATATAAGGGTGTGATAGTGTCTGTTAATAATATAAGGGTGTGATATTGTCTGTTAATAATATAAGGGTGTGATATTGTCTGTTAATACTATAAGGGTGGTATGTTGTCTGTTAATACTATAAGGGTGGTATGTTGTCTGTTAATAATATAAGGGTGGTATGTTGTCTGTTAATACTATAAGGGTGGTATGTTGTCTGTTAATACTATAAGGGTGGTATGTTGTCTGTTAATACTATAAGGGTGGTATGTTGTCTGTTAATACTATAAGGGTGGTATGTTGGGTAATACTATAAGGGTGGTATGTTGTCTGTTAATACTATATGCCATACGTATAGCTCGAACCGGATGGTAATATGGGGTACTGATACATATAACAATATAATAAACAGTTTGATCACAATATTTCAGGAGAGCTATGTGGTGAATATTTACATTTTATTTTAATGGATCCAAGGATTAGAAATGTTTCTATGGCATTTTTTTGAAAAACAAAACAAAAAACACTTGACTTTTAAAACATAAATAAAAATAATACAGCCTAGTTTTTATAGCACATTTGATCGTTAGGAGGAAATGTCTTTTGCACGATGTCATATAAGACAATGTCGAGGGAAAGAGGAGCTTAGGAAGGAGTATTCAAATATTGGGTGACTTGAAGGAAATAAGAACATTTTGGAAGCTCAAGGAGGAGGCAGAGGACGGGGCACATTGGCGGTCCAAGTTCACAGACAAAAGGAGTGGACCTGTCGCAAGACAGAACACCTACTACTACTACTACTACTTATTATTATTATTGTTATTATTACTATAAGATTCTATTTGAACATTTTCTGGAGAAATGATAGTCATTTCAAGCTTTTAAGCCAAGATTCCTTACTGTCAGCCAGAATATCTCGTCTCAAGTTGACAATTACGGTTGTTCATAAGATGCGTGGAAAGAGAAGTGTTTCATGGCCATGTCTCTCACCACAACCACACGCCAACACCGTGCTCTCTAACTCATCGAGTGGCATCATATTCAATTATTATTACTGCCACACTTTGTTTTTCATGTTTAGTCCATTTCTCCAGTTTTAAACAAATAAAACTTCATGTGAGATTTATTTAGTTTTTGTCGTGCTTCTTCCTCGTTGTTCTTGATCTAATCAACCAGTGCTGGTAAAGATATGAGTGTGAGAGAATACTGGGCTTAGAGGACAAAATATGCTGTGAATGTTGGCAGCAGTGTTTCTTGCAGAGTGGAGGTTGGAAGGTCTTAAAACATATTTTAACTTATACAGAATACAAGAAAATCTACAGGATGTGTCAAAAGTAGATATTATATTTAATATTCTCGTTCACACATTAAAAATAAGAATACATAAGTGTAGGATACTTATTTGGGTTTATAGTGATTTTTAATATAATAAGAAATCAATTAAACATAATTAAGTTAAAATACAATCATTTACAAACTTAAACAAAATAATTAACCTGAATATAGTATGTTTATATCTTCTAATATAGCTACAATTTTTTTACATAAGATAATTTTTTAATTAAGTTGAACTATACGTTAACGTTTATTTTAATTTTGCAAACAGCTTTTTTCTCAGTTTTTTGACAACAAACTGATAAAAAGGTAAAGTCACGGAGTAGGATTTAAAAATAAATATTTAAAATTGTATAGCGCCAAAATCATTGTAAGTAAAAAAAACTGTTTAATAGTTTTTGTTAAAAATATATTACGTATATAAATACTTTTGAAAATAATCAAGATGTAAATGATTCCATTCGTCACTTCAGACATTTCAAAACCTTGCAAAACTTTTAAAACAATTTACCTTAATGAAAGGACAAAGGGCAGCTCTTTGAACATTGTGAGAAGCTGGTTCTAAATGTTGTACAATTAACATGGGAAATAAAACATTACGACATCAATAACAGCACTGTAAAGGAAATAACGTATTTAACAAACTAATTGGATTAATTATACATATGAAAATCAATTTGTCGGTTTATTAATGAATAATAAAAACAGTTTAAAAAATCTTCTAGTTGACATTTCAAAGAATAAACTGTGTGCAACTTGTTTTCACTGTTTTATTTTCAAATCCACACCAGTAGTCACGTGGTCTAAATATAAAGCTCAATTAGTCTGGATTTACATTCGTTAGTCCGGAGAGTGGTGATCATAAAAACACATTATATAGTTGTTAGTACCTTCCTATGAATATTGAACTATAACTGGGCAATAATTTATATGTACTATTTACAATCTCTATTTGTCTCTTTGACCGTCTCGATTGTGCAGTTCATGATATCTCTATCTAGTTGAGCCGTACTATAGTCGCTCAGAGATGTGGTCAGCGCCATTCGTTTGTTTCCCCACACATCTGTCCGATGCAGTGGAGTGGTAATTCTCTCATGTAAGATCAATACGCTCCACCCTGTATACTCTCAACCATAAGGGGACCGGGTTTGGATTGAACCCTGGACTTACAAGTCAGAGTCAGTTATAGAAACAAAGAGTGGGACTCCCTTAAATTAAATATAGTAAATAGAGAGAGGTTATGCTTCTAATATATATATATATATATATATATATATATATATATATTATTAGATATTTTATGGATACATCCCATTCTTTATTGGAAGAAGGATTCAGTCTACAGAAATAATTTTTACTAATGACTAATTAATTTTAAAATATAATACAATTAATTTGTGTGTGTGTGTACATTTATATACAGTGTTCCCGGGTTGACCGGCTAAGTTTTTGAAAGTGGCAGTGGATCCAAAAACTAAATCAAAACGTCTTTTGGAGATTTGCTCGTTTTAACTTCTTTTTCGCTCAAACGGCAAAATATTAAATAAAACCAAGTTTTTCTGCAGAGCCCTGTCGGCAATGGCTTAATATTAATATTTCTGGAAGATAGCTCAGTCGTGCTGGATCTGTGGCTTGGACTCTGCGTTCACCTGATTTAACGCCACTAGATATTTTTGTAGCAAAAAGTGTGTGAAGTGCCTGTTAATGACCTTTCAATCATTACGACAAATAGTGCGAAGAAACAACAGTCGCACAATGTCATTCAGCCGGTCATTGATAGGTGCAATGCTTGTCTCCTTACTGGAGGCCGTCAATTTGAATATAATAAGTAAAATAGTTTATTTAATACATAACTATTTTGTTTTTGTTTAGTTTTTTGTGGTTTGCATGAAAATAAAGAGAAAACTAGCAAATCTCCAAAATACATTTTGAGTTAGTTTTTTGATCCACTACCACTTCCCAAAGTTTAGCTGGTTAACCTGGGAACACCCTGTATATTAGAAACACCACAATTCTTTGGTATAGATATAGTTTATCTATACTTATAAAATAACATGTCCTGACTGACTGATTCATCATCGCCGAGCGCAAACTATCAAGGCTACAAGCATGAAATTCGGACTGTATATTCATTTTGTTATGTAGGCACCCACTAAGAAAGGATTTTAGAAAATTCCACCCCAAAGGGGTCAAAATAGGGGATGATAATATGTATGAAAGTCCGTCATTTTGAAAGTTACATAAACAAAATTTTGTATTTCGGTTATTGACGTAAAACAAATAAATACGTGTTTCAGGAATTTTGGAAATTTTATTTAATAAGGGATGAAAAAGGGGGTGAAAGTTTGTATCGGACTTGCATTATTTTTGATCTGAGGTCAAGTTATGGTCATCAACGTAACGTAATATTTTAAATTAATCTGTAAATACATATGTATATTTTCGTATTTGTATATAATCAACTTCCACGCGAGCAAAGCCGCGGGCAACAGCTATCTAGTACATATATATTACCGTTAAAGTAATATATTAGTGATTATGCATAATGACCGGTTATTTTTCAAAGTAACCGACATTAGTGATTAATGTGATTTAATACATGCAATTTATTATTTTAACCGGTTATTTTACACAACAATAAAGGGTGTTTGGCTGAAGTGATCAATTCTAATATTTTGAAGACTAGATTTAGTTAGGTTAAGTTAGGTTAGATTAAACGAACATATTCCATATTAAATTAACACCACACGTCCGAACTCAATAAAAGATGGACCTCAATTGAGACGCACAACAGACTATGACTCAAAGTTGCACAAACGTGAGATTTATCACTTTAACCACTTTAACCAGAGGGTGCTGGTTATTATACATAATAACATGGTAGCGTGAAAAATTTGACTACAGCATGAACAATGTATCACATTCGCCAGAACTTTTAGTTACTGTACATAACATCCGGTGATTTTGTATATTAAACAGTTTTATCGAATTAATGGTAACATATACACAAAATAGTTGTTGTATATTTTAAAATATAATATGTATACAAATTAACTGTAGGGTATTTTATAATTAACTATACATTAATAAAACAATTTTTTTGGACTTCTTTCAAAATTTTTAACCGTGCAAAATAACGGTTTATTCAGATTTATGATGATGATAATAATAATAAAACTATAAACCATTTTAAATTAAACTTCACTCCAACCTGAGCCCAAACAAATACTATTTATTTAAAATATTAAATACAATATGGTTTATTTTACCAGAAAATTATTTTTGTGAAAACCTCAAAAGTCTATAGTTTGTTTTTGACAAAATTAGATTTTTTGCCTTTTGGAAATATAATTTCTGTACTTAAATTTAAGGTTTCTAACTTTCTGAAACTACCTTTGATTTATTTTTTTGCTTGGAGGAGTGAAGACTAGCACAAAATCCCCCCTGCCCATAATCAATGATATTATTATTATTATTATTATTAGCACCACGTCTTACTACCCGTTCGGGTTATACGCACTTACGCTAATGTGTAATGGTAGGGTGATTGTGAGATGAAATGAAGGACCTAGAGTTTAACGTGGAATCCGAACCACGGCGGAGACCTGGCATTCCCCACATTCACAAGAATTCTTGTCAGAAGTGTAGGAAGGGTTTGGTAATCAGATAAATGTGTGCCGGGACCGAGGATTGAACCCCGGCCACCAGCACAGAAGTCTGACACCTTACCCCTAGACCACCAGGTCACCATCAATGATATTGTTTGAACCACAGTCTTGTAAACACATACAATATAAAATCCATCCACGGCGTGTTATGAGACAAATGTACCCCTGTCAATTCTAATGATACTGTTTTAAACATAGACCTGTAACACATATAGTATCAAATCTATCTCACGGCGTGTTAAGAGACAAATGTCCCCCTGTCAATTCTAATGATACTGTTTTAAACACAGTCATGTAACACATAAAGTATCAAATCTATCTCACGGCGTGTTATAAGACAAATGTCTCCCTGTCAATTCTTATGTAACTGTTTTAAACACATACAGTACAGTATCAATATTTATTAGGTGTTTATGTTTTAATTAGATCTAGAACAATCCCTGCATATATTTCTAGCACAGCAATGAAAATATCTACGTCGAGGTATTGTGGAAGTAAGCAATATTGTTTGAGATTCGTTCTCTAAATCTATATTTTGAATTATTCGATGAAGGACGTTAACAACAAAAAAAGAAGATAAAGTCGCGAAAAGAAAAGATTTATACAAAATTGAAACTCTTGATTTGTATGACTTAACCGTGTAATTTTAAAATGTATATTTGAAATTTGAAATAATATTAATATTTTTAGAGCTTTTAGAAAATAAATTATATTCTGGATAGTACTGATAACAAGATTCACTATAATTCATTATAATTATATTATAATTTTGTTGGAAATATGATTGCATTACTGCAATATTTTACATGCATTTGATCCCTATTTGAGTCCAGAGTTCAGTATCATACAACATTGTACAACATTGTAATATCAAACCACCCACAAAACAATAACAATCGTTTGGAGACCAGATTATTTTAGAACATACAAGTGTAAATTTAATAAGAAAAGGCGCAAGTAGTAGTATATTTTTTTAATTATAGTAGATTCATGGTATTTACAAACTTTTAGAAAAATAAACGTAATTTTTAAAATCTTAAATTAGTAACACAATGCCAGTTTTCTCTTTATTAGAGGTAATATGCAATTGCTTTTAAGCATGAATAATTAATCATCACATGAATCACCCGAATGCATTTTATACTTTACTCTAAATAGTTTAAACTTTTATTGAATATTTAATGAACGTTAATACTAAACACTTTTTTGTAAAATTACTGCAAGGACAAAGTACGAAACTACAGTATAAAGTACATTAAACTTCGAGCTTTATTAAAAATGTGGTTAATTACCAATCAAATCTCTAAGACCTTTAAATGAATCCAGAAATAGTTTTCATGCAAGTCTTTAAACAGGAAAAAATTAAATCTAAATCTAAAATTCTGTTATCAAATAAATACTGTTACTAAAACTTTATATTTTAGGCTCAGGTATTTTTTTTAATAGTGAATTATTTGAACATTTTTTAGAATCTAACTTTTGATACTTGATTCGGTGACCGCATAGTCTAAGACGTCACTCTCGTGTTGGACTATACTACCGACTACAGGAAGATTTGGGTTCAAATTCCAGTTGGGTGTACTGAGGGTGTTTTTCCAAAATGATTTTCCACTTTTACTCCACACAAATGCGGGCAAACTTTCTCTAAATTCAACTTTTCTCATCCCTAACGCATTATCATAATTAGTTCATATACATATAGCCTGAACAGGTAGTAAGACGCGGTGATAAAAAAGTGTTTAAGAAGAAGTGATAATGCTATTTTATATAAAAGTAATATATTTTAATAATATATAGTCAATAATTTAATTAGGCTACATATTATATTAATCTCAAATAATTTTATCCTTACAAATTTAACTAGAAATAATCAAGCCAAGCATTTACTTTTTATGTTATTTTAATAAATGTACTTTACTGCTTGTTTTAATTTACCTCCTCCAGGTTGACGTTAGAGTTAACAATTAATTAATAATAATTTATTCATTCATGCAGAAGCCCATGATTATTATAAAGTTCTATTAAAGGGAAGTTAATTTTAAATGTTCGTTAAAATACCACTAACAATGGAAATAATTCGATAACAATGTTTTACTTAAGTTACTAATATTTTTGGGGAACTTTTTGAATTACTATTGTAGCTGAGAGGTTAAACTAGCTAAATAAAAATTCTCAAAATATATGGACTGGTCTTATTATTCGGTAATTACTGCCACTAGGCTGTTTTTACTTTCTCTCTATCTTACAGGTAGAGAAAGTATTGTGATCGTAAAAAAAATCGAACTCAAGATTTTGATGAATCGCGATGTTCCATGACCCCCCGAATCCGAAAAATTGGTTTTTAAATTCCGTCTGTTTGTCTGTACCTCCAAAAAGAGCCTAAACTATTTTACCTATTGGGCTAAAACTGGGTATATAGGGTTTTCATAGGGTTACCCAGAGGGGTTTTTGGAATTTGATATCCAACCCTAAGCTTAAGGGTAGTTTACTGAAGGACAAAAAGAGAAAAAGTCGATTTTCTCAAAATAGGCTCTAACATTTTTTTATTAAATTTCATTTATAAGCATTTATGAACATTTCAAACAAAATGTCTACCCTCAATATTTCAGCAAAATGACTTTAAGGGCCCCGGTCTTATGCGTAAATTATCATCATATCTCCGAAACTAATTGAGCTATGTAATTACTTATCATTACAAATATGTAGATCTATTTATAATAAGAATATTATATTCGAAGAATAATTTTATAAAACCAATAACTTTCAAGATATGCGCTAATATTTATATATTTTTTAAATTTTTGAGCTCAAAAGGTAAAAGTATTGTGAACGTAAAAATATTCTAACCTGAAATATTGATGAATGTCGACGTCTCATGACCACCCGAACCGTAAAAACTGGTCTTTGCATTGCCGTCTGTCTGTGTGTCTGTTTAAACTTAAAATTAAGAGTAGTTTAATAAAGGGTGAAAATAGAAAAAATAGATTTTCTCAAAATTGGCTCTAACGATTTTGATTAAAATTCGTATCTAGGCGTTGATTAAAATTATAAATAAACTGGCTGTTTTCATTTTCCCATGAAAATTACTTTTAGGGAACTTTACATGAGCTGAAATTTCCGTATCTCCGCAACTATTTGAGATAATAAATAACTTATCATTGCAAAATTATATTAGTATTAAAATAAAAAACTTTTATCCCAAATATATTTTTATAAAACCAACAGTTTCTGAGATATTGGCAAATATATTAATACAATTTTGTGAGCTTTAGTTGTAAAGAGATACTCCTTGAGTTTTAACGCAATAATTCCCCAATGCCACAAAGTAATTAAATATAAGTCTTTCAAAAAGTTTATGTTATTTTTCCTCAAACCTCTTAGGAGAAATGGTTGTACAACAATGATCTATCGCCATTTTAGACTCAATAGTCAATATTTACATTTTTTATTGATTAAAATTTATAAATGAGAAATTTAATAGCAATGCGATGACATGAAGATGTGCAACACCTAATAAAATATCGAAAATGTTAACAGCAAGTATACATTTTAATACGAAGTGTTGACCATTGTGGACCCAACATTGATCTGTTTTATCGGTCCAAACATACAAATGAGGACATTAGTTCTTTAAAAATAAAATTATAAAATCTAAAACCGGGACTCAAAAAATGTTTTAAATAGGTATAGTCCAAAATATGCTTGGGTGTTCTAGTGTATATTATTTCGTTTCACATATATTACGAGTTTTGAGTAAATATCTCCATTTTAAACAATATAGCGAGAAAGTCCGTTTGGAGTTCCTTACCTTTTATTTTATCTCTTAGGTCAAGATAATTTAAAGTTTTTATGCTTAAATAATTAACTGTCCAAAATGTATTATTTATTTCAGAAAACAATAGTTATATTGATATATTATATTTTTAATTCAACGTAATTCTTATAGTATAAAAAAATTAAATACAAATCTAAAATTATAGTTATAATATGAGTGACTGAATATTTCCTAAATCTTTGAATTGTATCCAAAAAAACAAGTTTGGTCATTCATGTAGCTAAATTATATCCTAGCTAGAAATATAATCAAAGATCGTTTGTTGTTTGATCCTTCCCTTCAATACCCAGGACACTCAAAAACATTTCTTAAATCAAAATAAATATCAGTATTAATAGCTTCATTATCTGGGTACAATTAAACACGTATTTAAATAACACTATTATAAGCAGCATCGGTTACCGAACACGGGTCTCCCTCAATGAGTGACATATCTATCTCAACATTTGAGAGCGAAGGATTTAAGGGAAAGCTTATGAATAGCTGAATTAAACATCAATCTAAAATAACACCACTTCCCTCTTAGAGGTTAAGCCACCACGTCACTTGTACCGCTCTTTATCTAAAGTGTCACGATGTCGCCATGGTTACGGCCGGAGGAAGTAAGAGAGAAGTTAGAGGTCCAAGCAGTCTGACTGGAATGTTCGTTACGCTAGACTTAGAGGCGCTACCGGGTGGCTACCATATCAACCTGCTGATACACAGGATGATCCCATATTTTCATCAATTCAAGTTTGTAGACAGAATTAACAATATGATTGAACCCAAGGAAATAAAACATGAGGAATGAATGCGCATGATTGGATTAAACACGTATTTTACAAAAATTTTAAACTAAAACACGTACATTACAAACTTTAGAAGTAGAAACACGCACATTACAAACTTTGGAAACTAAAACACGCACATTACAAACTTTAGAAACTAAAACACGTACATTACAAACTTTGGAAACTTAAACACGCCCATTACAAACTTTAGAAACTAAAACACGTACATTACAAACTTTGGAAATAGAAACACGCACATTACAAACTTTGGAAATAGAAACACGCACATTACAAACTTTAGAAACTAAAACAGGCACATTACAAACTTTGTAAATAGAAACACGCACATTACAAACTTTGGAAATAGAAACACGCACATTAAAAACTTTGGAAATTAAAACACATACTTTACAAACTTTAGAAACTAAAACACGTACATTACAAACTTTGGAAATAGAAACACGCACATTACAAACTTTGGAAATAGAAACACGCACATTAAAAACTTTGGAAACTAAAACACGCACTTTACAAACTTTAGAAACTAAAACACGTACATTACAAACTTTGGAAATAGAAACACGCACATTACAAACTTTAGAAACTAAAATACGCACATTACAAACTTTGGAAACTAAAACACGCACTTTACAAACTTTAGAAACTAAAACACGCACATTACAAACTTTGGAAACAGAAACACGCACATTACAAACTTTATAAACTAAAACATCCACATTAAAAACTTTGGAAACTAAAACACGTACATTACAAACTTTTGAAACTAAAACACGCACTTTACAAACTTTAGAAACTAAAACACGCACTTTACAAACTTTAGAAACTAAAACACGCACATTACAAACTTTGGAAACTAAAACACGCACATTACAAACTTTGGAAACTAAAACACGCACTTTACCAACTTTAGAAACTAAAACACGCACATTTCAAACTTTGGAAACTAAAACACGCACATTACAAACTTTGGAAACTAGAACACGCACATTACAAACTTTAGAAACTAAAACACGCACATTACCAACTTTAGAAACTAAAACACGCACATTACAAACTGTCGATATAGAAACACGCACTTTACAAACTTTGGAAACTAAAATATATATTTATGTAATGAAACGCCTTCAAGCACTAAATGCTTGCATTCTTATAGACGTGAAGATAGGTTCTACAAATACCTTCTTCAAAAGTGATAGTTAACCTTGTCACCCTGCAACCCTTCAAATCCTTCAAATTAGGAGCAGTAACTTGTCAGAGAGGGGGAATATTAATTACTACCTTGCAAGCAAAGAGAGAACTTAAACTTACATTATTATTTAATTTTGACAACAGTGGAGTGAAACATCTTTATGGTTGTGTATTTATGAAATTCCCAAACACGCATGATAGAAAGTCGATATAAATGCCCATAAATAACTAAATAATACTGAAAAGCAGGAAAATATGAATTAAAATATCAAAATTACAATAAATTTTCAAACAATTACCACACATTTCTATAATCAGGGAATAATGTAAAATGTTTGTGTGAAGTACATATTAGCATTGTCTGTTAAAATATAAATTTCAAAAATAATTATGCCCCAACTTTTATCAATACACGTATTCCACCTGATTATTCAGCTAGTCAAACATGGGAAGGATCGGGTTCGATACTGATCTACATCTAAAACCCTTATTTGGTTCTATTGGCATCAGAAAATTATAGATGAAGTCTGGATTTATTCAGAATATAATTAATATTTAAATCGTGTTTCTCAGCTTTGATATTTTTAAAATGAAATTGTTGCGACCCCTGTTGCCTAGGGAGTAAAGGGGCCTTTCATGTGTTACTTAGCGCACTTAAGGGGGTAGGGGTCCACCATAGCTTTACGCTGCATGACATGGGGGAGGGTGGTTTAGGCTAGCGTAACGTAACGAAGTTTTAATTCATAAAACAAACAATATACACACAAAAAGTTTAAATTTATCAAATCAAATTCAATGAAATAGGTAAGCTACTAAAAAGTATTTCATTCAGTTTTTATGTATAAACTTAAGCTTTTTCACAATTTAATTTTTTTTAAATACAAATAAAACTGTTTGACTAAAAAATTGCATTCTTTATTCAAAATCCTATTTATTTTATATTTAAAGAGATCCGACGTGAAAATAACTAGGCTACTAAAAAAACCCAGCCCATTCGAAAATGACACGAGGAAAAGGTGCTTTTTTTATAATTGAAACTGGAAGCGTGACGTAACTTAAGGGGGACGAGGGGGGTTTCCAAAGCATTATGGAGTGTGATATGGGTAGAGGCGGGGTCTAAAAAGGCTCCAAAATTAAGTTACGTAATACATGTGTGGACCAAAATAATTCACCTGCAGATATAAATAACTTGTTGCGTGCCCCTGTTGCCGAAGGGAGAAGTCACCTGCAGATATAAATAACTTGTTACGTGCCCCTGTTGCCTAGGGAGAAGTCACCTGCAGATATAAATAACTTGTTGTTTACCCTTGTTTCTTAGGGGTAAAGAAGTCACCTGCAGATATAAATGAATGTTGTATACCCTTGTTGCCTAGGGAGAAGTCACCTGCAGATATAAATAACTTGTTACGTGCCCCTGTTGTCTAAGGAGAAGTTACCTGCAGATATAAATAACTTGTTGTTTACCCTTGTTCCTTAAGGGGTAAAGAAGTCACCTGCAGATATAAATGAATTATTGTATACCCTTGTTGTCTAAGGAGAAGTCACCTGCAGATATAAAAGAACCTGGTTCTACTGAACTAATATAATGCTTATTATTAGGCTCACCATTGTATTTGTTACAGTTACTCTGTGTTGTTATTATTTAACTAAAGAGGACTGAGCTGAGAACTGTAGAAAAACAATCATGTAAATAAAGTTTAGTTTAAATTAATGCATTGTAATTATTAGATTATATATCAACTAGAATGTCAGCAAAAAACTATTTTATGGCAATTATTAGAACATTTATTTTATTTTATTTGCCACAGAAATGAATAACAATATTAACCATTGAAAAAAATTGTAATTATATTTAAATAGGTAAAAGGTTAAACGAATTTACTCTTCAGTAGATTTTGTTTTGTGAGTATGATAACAAATATTTAAAAACAGCTCTTTTATTTTCCATTGAAGTGATTCATATTAATATATTCCCTTGAATTATATAACATTGTCCTAATTAAATGGTAATTACTAAAAAGAAAAAGTAATACAAATTATTTATCTTGGTTTAATAGTAATATGAGGAAAGCCCGAGGAATATTTCGCCGATGAAATGATGCAATATTTGATGAAACCGTTTGTTCTGGTACGAAGCAATAATTATCAAGTCTCCACGCAGCAGACTGTAAGGAAACAATCTACACTTTCCTTCCTTCCAACTGTAATAACGATATTACATTCCTCAGATGTATCGGACTGGAATAACAACAAAATCACGTAACCACCTTTACAATGGAATGTGGCTTACGTCATTCTACGTTCTCAACTGAAGTTACATTATTATAGCCGTGAACATTTTCTATCTCGAGATTATGAGAAGTCGTCTTATACACCCCCATAACTAAAAAAAAAATGGTTCTTACAATTCTGTCCGTCTGTCTGTCCCTGGGGCACGGTCAAAAGTGTTTGATGGAATTGTTCAAACTTTATATTTTGATGTTTTAGGATCTTCTTAGGATATTTAGTTTATTTCGAACCCTAAAATTAAGGGTTGTTTACTGATGACTACTTTTTGAAAATTATAATTAAAAAAAAGCTTTTAATGTTTTTGTTTAAAATTGTTATCTGGGTAGTTTGTATTTTCGTTTTAAGAAAATAAAATAAATCATTTATGATTTCTGAACACTATCTCACAAACTATAATACAACATACTAGAAAGTAGACACGATTTGGTTTTACAATTATTATTATTATTATTATTATTATTATTATTATTATTTTTGCATTAGCAATTTTATTTTAATTTTGGTGTGAAGTTTTAGTATTTTTCCACCCTCATAATATAAACGTATGTTCACTGCAATAAAAAACAACTGAGTTCACGACTGTCAAAAGGAGACGTAATATAGCTGTGTGCTCACTTCTCTACCTTTTCTCCTTTATCTACGATTTTCCTTTTATATTTTTCACTGTCCTCACTCACATAATCTCTTTATTTGGTTCACTCTTTCATCCCACACGTACACACCGACAATTACAGTCCGTACCTGATGAATTGAGCGTTGAGACAAAACCACACTTGATGTGCATAACGTTGAGAATAGGAAAGAATCACAATAAAGAATGTCCGGAAATTATTCACCGCATCATAAACTCTAATAAACATATTCTTTTAGGTGTTATCTGGTTTACTGAAGTATTTACTAAACTGGGGTAGTCTACTTAATTAAAATTAAAATGTCTTGATTTGTGTAATTAGTTACTGTGAACCATTTTAGGATATTTCTTCAAATAACGAGTGTTTAGGATTATAAAGGAGTGAATAATTTATGGACACCCTGTATGTTAGGTTGACCTATGTACAATTAAATCCCAAAAACACGGAGTTCTCTTTCCCGACATCTCTAGCGACTATCGAGATGGTTTACTTTCTCCCGACATCTTTAGCGACTATTGAGACGACTACCCGCACGACTATAAACTCTTATAGGGAGCGGGGGTAGGGGGAGGGACCTTATTCCTGTTAAACATTTCATTCTCCAACATTTCTGTTCTGGACGTTTTTCTTCTTTGTTTTTAAAGTTAGAGAGAAACTTGAGATGTAAACTATATGGAAACAAACATAATATAGAATATAATAATCTATTCAATAGTATTATATTCATACTCGTATAACAATTAAAGTGGGATGTTGGGAAACTTCATCTCTATCTCTAATATTAGAGTAACATGTTACAAAAAGGACAAAACTATATTAATACACTGGTATTTCCTCTATAAGGATATTATTATTTTTATTTCTTTAAGATAGGATACTATTCCTATTTTATTTTATTAAAAGTTGTCTTTCTTGTCATTTATTTATATTTAAATTTGTAGGACCTTGCCTAGATTTATTTATGATAAATTAATATATTGAGCTTGAATAAAAATTCTTCCATTTACGTTAAATGATATAATTTTATTTTAGGTTTAGCAATACCTATATATTATGTCAAAGAGTTTTATTTGGTCCTAAACGGAATCGAGCTAAGAAACCTTTAATCCATAGGCGAATGCTATATTTAACAAAGGTTATGCCACTTTAGTAGTATACAGAAGCGATTAATGTTGGCAATATAAAAATAATGTGTGTAGTTTCCTGTAAAAGTTCACAATTCAAATAACCAAGCTCACAAGAACCATAAAGACAGAAAGTGTTACTTGGCCACTGTGTAAGTATTGTTGGAGCCAGTGAGGGAGCCAGTGAGGGAGCCAGTGTGAGATCCAGTGTGGGAGCCAGTGAGGGAGCCAGTGTGAGATCCAGTGTGGGAGCCAGTGAGGAGAGCCAGTGTGGGACCAAGACTCAAGCAGACAGAGAGTGTTACCTGGCCACTATAGAAGTCTTGCCGACCCTCGACGACCCGAGTAGCACGAGTCTGTAGCAGTTCTTGGGTGGTGGTTTGCAGCCGTCCTCGCAAGAGGAGGAACTGCCAGGGCTGGGGCCGGGCCCACTCTGCTGGGCCATGGGAGGCTCCTGAGCCTCCGCAGCTGGGGCCCGCCACCCACACAGCGCCCTCAGGCACGCCGCTGCAGCTGCGCTCAGTGCCTGCAGCGGCCCGCCCCACCCAGACGGCACCTCCGTCTGTTGCTGCTGCAGAGTGGCACCACTCCCATCTCCTGCCACCCCCACCACGCTGGACCTGCCTGCACCCACATAAACAACAGTATATTACACTACGTTCACAATATTTCAGTCAGAAAATAACAAAACAATATAACATTCCTAACAAAACATACCAAAACTAAGCTATGTTCACAATACTCCAGTCAGAACAAAAGTGAAACTTGTTTTGGTTGATGGACCTTACGAAACTCTATAAATAGACACACGCTATGTTCCATTACTATATCCTATATATTAGTATTGTCGAAATGGTAGCTCAAAGCTTCTTTAACAAGAATGATTAATTTTGTATTTTAACTAAAATAAACACACACTAGAAAGTAAACAGCTAAAAATTAAAGTTATAAAATGTGACAAAAGTGGGCAGTAAATAGTCACGTAAAATGTACACTTTGAAAAATAAAGATTGAATTTAATACATTTTTTATTCCACCAAAATAAACCTTTCGTATTTTTTCAGGGCAAGCCCCCAGGTTGTCACAGGTCCGGATTTAAGACAATCACTCATCTCTTCTGGACATCCAAACGCCTTCTTTCATGTACATGTCGGATATAGCTGCCCATATTTCATATTGAAGGTAGAGCCGGGTCAGGGTTGGAAACTCATGGGTTGGAGATGAATTCTTTCCCTCGTTTTGACTGTCCTAGCTTGTACAGGAAAAGAGTCATGTGGGATGTTCCTAGTCCGGTAATCCTGACAGAGTGCCTCCTTGTGGTAACTGTCCTAACTTGTACAGGACAAGAGTCATGTGGGATGTTCCTAGTCCGGTGATTCTGATGAAATGCCTCCTCCTGGTGACCCCTTGGCAACGTTCAGAGCATTTACTTGATGGGTGACTAAATCTCTGTTGAGGTTGTCTGTGTGGAAGTGAATGGGAGTGATCCTCCCCTCACTACTCGCCGAACACTAAGCGGGTGGTAGTTTGTACCTTCCAGGAAAGCTGATCAGGCCACCTCCTCAAGGTTCCCACTGGACAACTTAGGATGAAAGCCCTTTAATGGTGATTCCTAAGGCAATGCACCTGACCTTCTCCGTGGGGTTAACGCTCTTACGTGTGCGTCTCAGTACTCACGGAAGGAAGAACCAACTCCTCCCACCGATGGAAGCTGGCCAAGGAGGGTTTGGGGGAGTTCCTAGCTGCCCGGTGACGATAGGGATTGAGGGTAGGCACGGGTTCATTGGTCCCTAAGCTGACCCCTGCGTGCGTTTACGTGCGTGTCTACGCTCCGAGAACACAGCTATGATAGAGCCTCGATAGATGTGTTTATTTCCCAGATACTGGTTGTCAGACCCAATACGTCAAATGTATATCCACTTAGAAAAGTTTCTGACTTAGAGTTTATGAGGTGTTAGACTGGAGACTTAGTGGCGTTCCTAGAAAAAAATAATCATATTTCCAAGTAAACCATACCCGTTCATATTCAGTTAGATTTCTAAAACTTATTGATGTAAGTGTAAGTTTGGATGAATGGTTTAAGCTTCCTTATATTTAGAAAGTAAGAACATATTAAGCAGTGGAGTGTCGTGGAGTATCGACAAAGTGAATAGAGCTTATAAGGCTTACCTAGGATATGTTATCAGTTATCCACTCTGTCCCCATTTGACCAATCACATATAGGCTCTGTTATACATGACTCACGCGAGAATGTATGTTATCACCCACTCTGTCCCCATTTGACCAATCACACATAGGCTGTTATACATACCTCTGCTATTGATAACGGCACAAGAAGACAACAACTACGCATACACTTATAGACATTGGTACTGAAATTGTCTTTAGTTTCTACTTTCATGTTTGGTCTAGGGGTATGGTGTCAGACCTCTATGCTGGCGGCCGGGGTTCAATCCTTGGTCCCGGCAAAGATTTATCTGATTACCAAACCCTTCCTTCACCTCTGACAAGACATCTTGTGAATGTGGGGAATGCCAGGCCTCCACCGTGGTTCGGATTCCACGTTAAACTGTAGGTCCTTCATTTCATCTCACAATCACCCTACCATTACACATTAGCGTAAGTGCGTATAACCCGAATGGGTAGTAAGACGCGGTGCTAATAATAATACTTTCATGTCTGGAATTTTGTCTAAAAATTTATAAAACATTATATTGATAAAATATTACATCAAGTTATTAAAAGTAAATGAAGAAATGAAGGCATGCAGTGTTGCCACCATTCACAGCAAAATTCCCCTTAATTAGTCAAATATTTTTGAATATATTTAATTGTGGAGCCTGGACATCTTTCAGAGGATTTTGTTCTATTATCTCACGATTAATATTTCATTTTTAAATTCCAATCAGCCCAAGAGACTGGAGTCGTGACGTCATGTCTAAATTTCGCAAAGTGACAACTTTAGAAAGCACCCTCACTTTTAAATATCTGTATGTATTGCCATAATGTCCAGGAATCAACCTCCTCCTCCTAAAATGAAGCAGGAAACATATTCCTCTTGCTGGTTCGGTGTGTCAGTATTCACGATGGGAAAATAAAACTGTTTTTTTTTTGTATGTCGAGAAAATAAAAGCCCTCTCTTTTCAAAGTGTTTATTTGACTTCGGTCCTTTCGAGATTCCACGGTGAGTTTGACACTAGGCCAATGTTCGGTTCGCAAGTGAAGAGTTTTGTTACCATGTTGTGCTAGTTGTTCCATTGTACCAGAGTTAAGGATCTAAATGACACCATTTCACACTATGGCTCCGAGAGCACGCCATGGATCATCGTAAGGATAACATCAATTCAACTTATTTATGAGTCGGCCTGGCTTTTCCTACGTTCAGGGGAGGAACTTGAGTGTGTAACGGAAGATAAGGAGTGAGGCAGAGGGAGGAATTGCTTATTAATTCAGTGGCGTGACTCTAAACCCGATAGCAACAAGTTGAGGAAGAAACGGGGGAGGTGGAAGCATTGATACGATCTATTTTTTTTACGTAGAATTACCCGCCTCGGTGGTGTAGTTGTCTAACGCACTAGTCGTGTTGAGCTCAACTGCTGAGAACGGGGAGATCGAGGTTAGAATCTCGGTCGGGTGAACTGGGGGTGGTTTTTCCTAAATGGTTTTCCACTCTTCCTCCACGCAAATGTGGGTTCACTTACTCTCATTCAATCTTCTTAATTCATTAGCGTAATTGTACTAATTAAAGCGTATAACCCGAACGGTTAGTAAGACGCGGTGCTAAATAATAATAATAATTTACGTAGAACAATAGTCATTTCCATGAGACAAAGGGCTCAGCTGCTGAAAAATTAATGGTTTTGGGTTTAAAACCCACCGTGGCTCTGTTACTGATACAAATTTGTGAAGGTCCCTAGTTTGACTCCAGGAGGTATCGCTCGTATTGTTTATTTATTTAATTTACAAAGCTAGAAGGTAATATTAGATTCATGAATCACTTAACAAGTGAATGATATTTTCCGTCCATGTTTGAGTTAAGACCTGTCCTGGTTATAGGAATATTTGGACTTAGAGGAGGTTAATATGCTCACAATTACATATATAGATAGATAGATGGATAGATCACAGAGAAACAGAGTGGTAACAAATTATGAAAACAACACCTCCGTTTACCAAGCTTAGGATCAAAACCCAGCAAACCAGAGAGTATGAGACTGACGCCTTTGTCTGTGTACCCATGGGCGTAGATGATTTAAGTTAAGTGCTGAAGTATGAGATAACTTTGATTTAAGATACATATTTTCGCAAATTTTATAGTAAAACATTTTTAGACTCAAAATAAGTGGAATATTGCTTCAGTAGCGAGGGTTTGTTATAGTTCTGTGTAATCTCGATAATTGCTGAATGTCTGTTACAGACATTGCGGAATTTGATCTGCACTTTATATCTGCATTTCAAGAGTTTCTGATGAAATTTCACAACTATCAAGACAAACTCTAAACAATAATAATAATAATAATAATGTTTAGCACCGCGTCTTACTACCCATTCGGGTTATACGCTTTTAAGTAATAATTACGCTAATGAATTAGGAATTGGGAAGGTCTAATTAGAGGAAGTGAATCCGCATTTGCGTAGAGGGAGAGTGGAAAACCATTTAGGAAAAACCACCTCAGTTCACCCGACCGATATTCGAACCTCGATCTCCCCGTCTTCAGCAGTCGAGCTCAACAGGACAAGCGCGTTAGCCAACTACGCCACCGAGGCGGGTACAAACTCTAAAACTGTCGAGATCACAACGTGTATAAAATAAAACAAAACATTTCTATTGATTATTATTTAGATGGAAAAATAACACCTGGACACGGGAATTGAACCCGATACCTTAGGTCTAGTACACCGATGCTTTAACCACTTAGATATCCAGTAGTCGTCCCGTGCTCAGGGACATTCTTCACTTTTAAGACAGAAAGAATATGATATTTAGATGCGGCCATAACTGTAACTAACAATTAATTCACTAGCTAGGATATTTAATACATAATTTCTACTGAAGAAATGTTCGATTTATTTTGGCCAGACATTTTTTCTATAAAAAACCCCTTAGCTTGCACTCCCTTTAATCCCATTAAGAGCGGGAAGATATTTCCTGAACAGATGTTTGTTACTTGTTGATGGCGGGTCGGGAGACGAAACGAAACGTTCTGAATATCTGGTGGATGTAGCTTGATAAGTTTAATGTAGATTGTCGATTTTCTTGGTCAGTTAATATCATTTTACTCAGTTGCTTCGTATTATTTTTCATTTAGAAGAAAGTGTTTCAATTCCTACGTCCTATCTCAAATATGTATCATCATCAGCATCTTTAAAACTGAGAAATAATATAAATCCGACATTAGGAAAGAGTCAAAGCTAATGAACATCATGAGCTGCTATGATGATGAGATGAACTAACTTTTATACACTAAAAATAGTAATAAATTACAGTCATGTAATTATTCTAGAATAACGATCTAAGTAGGTTTAAGAACATTATACTAAATTATTCCCCCCATTGAGTTATTTCGTAAACATTCAAGTGAAATAATCAACACAATTTAAAACACATTAATTAATGGATAACAAAATTAAAAATAATCAACCACGTGATATTACAATGGTGGTGACCTAAATAATAATTATTTTGAATTCACATAACTATTCAAACTTGGCAGAACCTTTAGCAAGATTAAAGAATATTATGTTTTAAAAATAAAGATTGTTAATTCTTCATAAGTTTAAGTTAGTTTAATATTGTGTGTTGGTAAAATAATGGATTTATAAAGAAAACTTAAGACGATATAAATATCCTCATCTTCAAAACGTAGCATTTTATATTTCCTGGTTCCTGCTCTCCGGTTGCTATAGCACTTCCCTCCCCCTCCTCTTTGGGGTAAATGTTAACTGTTAAGAGCACGTCAGAAACAGAAAGCCTCCCCTCCCCCCCCCACATACCCCTCAAGAGTGGAAACATCCATATGAATGAAAGGAAATGTCCTCTCTCCTCTCTTTAGTTCGTTGTATCATCTTTAGAGAAATTGTGACACTTGAATCTATACAGAGATACCTGTGGAGGGTAAATATTGATTCAATGTTCAGTAAACAACACTTCTTCATCAGTCATTTCTTGTCAAAACATGGAGGCGTGTTTTACTCAGGAACATTTATATACAGGGTGAAGACTCAGGAATTAAACCGAAACACATATTAATAATATTAGGTGTAAGAAAAGGCGCGGGACTGAACTTTTCCCAAATAAAGATGATGATTACTACTACACATTTTATAAAACTAAAAGTCGTACCCAGGAAAAAAACAAACAAGACAACTAAAGTAAGATCATACCTTTTGAAATTTTCTGTAAATATACAGATCACCACGGGTTTTTTCTAGAGAGTTCAACCATATTTTGATGATAACAGGAACACTGTCTTAATATCCTCCGTACATTCACCAACTAACATCAATTATAAACAGATTAAGATTTGTAAACTTTCATAAGATCATCCTCGAAGTTGATGCATTTAATATTTAAAAAAAGGACAAATTAAATCCATTTGCTATAATTTGAGAAATTGCTGTCGAGATCATTTATGGGTTTCTTTAATTGTGACTTGCTCTATGAATATTTTTGAAATGTTCAGACAGCTACACTGTCTATAATCTATCATTTTAAATATTAAATAATAAGAATTGATGAAGATATTGGCGTGTAACTCCTGGAATGAGTTTGGGTTACCCCCGTCTGGGCTGTCCCAATATCTGAACTGAAGTAATAAGGACAAGGAAGTTAGAGTTGAGAGAAAGCCGTACCTCTCTCTGTACGCTAGAGATGAGACGATACCAGTTTTTAGATTACGATTCTCGATTCCATTCTTAAATTTTTACCTCGATACCTCGATACTCGATTATTACTGGAATAGGGCTGCAATATAAAATTAAAAACTATTTTTAATTGATTAGATTTTTGAAACTTTTTAGTCTTTAAAAATGACGGTGATGATTTTAATTTTGGTTTTAAGACTTTGAAATAAACTTTACTTTTATTATTATTACTATTATTATTATCATTATTATTATTATTATTTACGTTGTGACAGTACATTTACAAATCAATCATAATATATTTCTTAACACAGGGTTGGCATCTGTTAATATGGAAGTGTTTTTTTTCTGGAATACATTGGTAAACAAATTTATAAATTGAAACAAAACATCAATTTTTAGATTTTTGAGTATGATAAATACTTTTATAAATTTCGTTATAAAAATGTAGTGAGTAAATAACGAAAAAAGTGTTAATAACGGCCTCTAATATCTTAGATTTATTCATCTCTTAATAAAACATTCACGATCATTTGCACGTATCTTTTAGGAATCAAGGCATCAAAAATCAAGGTTTCTTTTCGATTCTCCAGATTGATAGTTAAAAAGAATTGAGGAATCGAATTTCCCTTTTCTAAATTGTAAACCATTTCGTAGAAAACACTAGCAAACCAGATCATATGAGACTGGCACCTTAAGTCCGAATACCCTCCAGTGCAGACAGTTACATTTTAGAAGTTATAAACACTTAAAAAAATTACAAAACTTTAAGAAGTTGTGTTAGTGTAATATTTACGCGGCGCTAAAGCAAAATAGAAACAAAATAGTAACAACAATATTGTGTGTCATTTTATTTTTAATTACAATTACCACATGGTTAATTTATTCAGAGATGGTTTTTAGTATGGCTCGGAGCTACAATAGAATTGTGCCCCGAGAATATTGGAAAAGCGCATTCGACACGCCAAGTTAAACACGAGACTAAAATAAGTTATCTGAATCTCATAAAATGACAAGCTATATTGTTTATTTACAAACGCGAGTTTCAACATTGACGAGAATCCATTTCAGTTGCATTAACAAAGCTTATCGAAAAAATAATAATCACGCACGAAACATATCAATAAGACTATTCTTTATATTAAAAAGAAGTTCTTAGTTAAAGTTGACACAAACAAACATTAACCGTTACGTGTAATTTGTTATTTTATCCAATATCATCCACTATTATACACTAGTACTGAAAGTGAAAAGAATACCAAGCAATCAAAAAACAAATGAATAACTTAGTCGTAAGTTAGCCTCGCTCGGAATATATGGAAGGAGATATAACGGCTCTGTAAACCGGTGGGATGTAACAGCTGCAGTTTGTTTAGAGGGTGAAGATTATATATCTCTCTGTGAGGCTGATAGGATCAAACAGCTGCGGTTTGTTTAGAGGGTGAAGATTATATATCTCTCTGTGAGGCTGATAGGATCAAACAGCTGCGGTTTGTTTAGAGGGTGAAGATTATATATCTCTCTGTGAGGCTGATAGGATCAAACAGCTGCGGTTTGTTTAGAGGGTGAAGATTATATATCTCTCTGTGAGGCTGATAGGATCAAACAGCTGTGGTTTGTTTGGAGGGTGAAGATTATATATCTCTCTGTGAGGCTGATAGGATCAAACAGCTGCGGTTTGTTTGGAGGGTGAAGATTATATATCTCTCTGTGAGGCTGATAGGATCAAACAGCTGCGGTTTGTTTAGAGGGTGAAGATTATATATCTCTCTGTGAGGCTGATAGGATCATACAGCTACTATTTGTTCGGAGGGTGAAGATTATATATCTCTCTGTGAGGTTGATAGGACCATACAGCTGCGGTTTGTTTAGAGGGTGAAGATTATATATATCTCTGTGAGGCTGATAGGATCAAACAGCTGCGGTTTGTTTAGAGGGTGAAGATTATATATCTCTCTGTGAGGCTGATAGGATCATACAGCTACTGTTTGTTCGGAGGGTGAAGATTATATATCTCTCTGTGAGGTTGATAGGATCAAACAGCTACTGTTTGTTTAGAGGGTGAAGATTATATATCTCTCTGTGAGGTTGATAGGATCATACAGCTACTGTTTGTTCGGAGGGTGAAGATTATATATCTCTCTATGAGGTTGATAGGATCATACAGCTACTGTTTGTTCGGAGGGTGAAGATTATATCTCTCTCTGTGAGGTTGATAGGATGGGCTCGCCCGAATTGCACCAATTCTCTTAGCTCGGACCCGAATTGCGCCAAGAGCTTAAAAGTGCCCCCCCAGACCGGACCCGAATTGCGCCAATACCCCCCTTCCCAAGACAGGACCCGAATTGCGCCAACTCTGAACATAAACAAATATTAATGCTATGTCTGGCGATAAGAAGGACACAAGTCAAAAAATATAATTTAGTTAGCTATATTTAGCTCAATATCAAACAATATTATATCAAAGTGAAATTTCCGTTTTTAAAACATTGTCAATAATAGCTATATGTATGCTAAATAATAGTATAACAAACATAATATAAACAAGTCATACAAAGGAGTTTTGGAAGGACACACACTTAACTAAGTTTAATCTGTCTATTTCTCCATTCCTAAACGGTTTTAAGTTTTTTTTTCAATGAATGATTGTTTCAACTTAGACTTATTATCCGTCTTTTGCACATTACCTTCTCTTACACTGTTGATTCGAATGTACGTGTCAGTTTGGACCGATTTTAAATTTTGTACGAAGACAAAAATATTTGGGTGTGGAGAAGCACATGATGAATTAAATCTAGAATGGAAGCTGCGAAGCTCGTCAGTTTTGTATCAGCTGGCTGGATGCTGATCAGATCGCAGAAAGCGTTTTCTACTTCTTCGGGCCTCAAGTAAGTGAGCCCAAAACAGTAGTGGAGCCATTTTCCCCCATCCAAGTTTTCGTCTTTGTACGTGTAAGCCAAACCGAGCTTTTGAATCTTTCTCCACCTAAAAGGAATCATAGTGGATGTTAATGATAAAAATATTAAAAGGAAGCAGGAAGTAAAAGAGGAACGTAGCATTCTTTGAATCATAGTCTGATTTAATACAGATCATAAATATATTTTACAAAATAGCCTATCAGTGACCGTAGCTAAAAAAATGTGGCCGTAATCATATGTACAAAAATGTTATGACACCCACACAGACAGGAAAACATTTCACTTTTTTTGGCTGGCATATGTTTAAAATGGCCAAGAATAACACATAAAAAGTAGGCCTACGACATAATCGCAGATACTTTATCATAGCGTATATTCACTTTTTAATTAATGGGTCAGCTGAGACAATATTATTCGACGATTTGATAATTACACTTATAGGATCTCTGTGTTAAAACCAAATAATAAATAATTTTATTTGGCTAATATTTTTAATTTGAGTGTTTTAAATTTGTTTACCATATGTTTGTTTTATTTTACTAAGCGCACAAGTTGCTAATGGTTTTCGAAAACTAGTCACCAAAAACTATCCTTTTTTTAACACCACGTCTTACTTACTGCCCGTTCGGGCTATAGCCTATGTACTAATTACTCTCATGGGTTAGGGATTGGGAAGGTAGAATATATAGGAAGTGCATCCGCATTTGCGTGGAGAGAAAGTGGGGAAACCATTTAGGATCAAATCACCTCAGTGCGCCCGGCTGGGTTCAAACCCCAACCTCCCCGGTCTCGAGGGCCAGTCTAGTGCGAGAGTTGCGCCGAAGACCATCCGGCCACCCGAGGGGGTAAAAAACTATCCTTGAAATAGTTTGTTTTACCCAAAACTAAGTAGGCCCCTCACAATGTTATTATTCATTATAAATGCATGGTGATTTAAAAAAAATCGTTAATACTATTTTCAAAATATTTTGAGTTTTTTAAAACTAGTCATCTACTACCCTTAAAAGAACTTTGCCCCCTAAACCAAATAAACAGTATTAATTGTCATCTTAAATACACCCAAAATATAGCCTATGTTTAAATCAAAATTGTTAAAGATATTTTTGAGAAATTTTAAATTATTTTCAAATTAATCATTAGTAAACTGCCCATAGTTCAATTATTTTCTGAAGATCGATTATACAGTTCTATTCATCATTTAAAAAAAACTCTCCAGCTATACACTTTGAATATAAAAATTCAAGCCGATGATTGGGAGTTTGGGGATCGAATCCTGGTCGAGTGAACTGAAGGTGGTTTTTCCTAAATGATTTTCCACTCTCACTACATGCAAATTCGGATTCACTTTCTCTGCATTCTACCTATCTCATACCAAAAACTATTAGCATAATTAGTACATAAGGAGGCCTATAACTCAAACAGGTAGTAAAACGCAGTTCTAAAAAATCTTCAGGAGTGAAAAATATAATAATCAAGTCACAAACTATATAACATTATTTATGTAAAGTTGTAAAATAAGATTGTTTTGCTTACCATGCTTGCGCTAAATGAAATCGACAGCCTACTATCCTGGTTTGTGGAAAAGTCGACACGATGCACTTGTGAATCGCTTGCTCGAAATCAATCACAATGTATAAAGGTTGAAGGTGAAGTTGTCCCTTCTCGCACTCCTCCTTTAGGATTCTCATAGCGTAATGTAGCTCTGCTTTTTCTTGTTTTTAAGTAGGCAAAATATTAGAGGTATGTATGACCCTTCGAAATACCCATGTACAGTAAAAAGCTGAAGAAAATGTTTCGGTGCGTATTCAAAAGTTCCATCCATTAACACAATTTCATTCTGGCACAAATACTCAAGATTCGAGTCACAAGAAAATATCACGATCACCTTCTCTTTTTCGTTTCTCAACAAAAAGTTTTCGTCTTGAATAGTTTTTATTTCAATTGAATTTATGGCAAATTGAATTTCTTTGGAAGATTTAGGCAAATTTGGCAGTGTTTTTAGTTTAGTGTAGTTGAAGTTATTCCTGATACATTTAATGTCCTTGCGGGTCAATGTTTTTATAGTGTTTTTTTTCTGTGTCTGTGCCTCTGTGTGGATTAACTTTGAAGGCCTTACTTCAATCTCATCAGCTTTCCTCTTAACTGCGTTGCTAATGGATCTTCTGTTCAATTCTTGATCTAGTATTGGTTCGTGGTTGTGTTCGTTTTCAGTCCGCGAGAAAATGTTTCCACCATCAAGAGTAAATATTTTAGCCTTGCACTCCTTTTTAGTGCATCTCCACTTCTCTTCCCTCATCAAATTCAGTTGATTCACCTGTCGATACGTATAATTATAATAGACAATCATATCTTTCCCTTTTTCACTATAAATCCTTTCCATATCGATAATGCTCGCTAATGTTATCACATTTCACACAAAACCCGAAAAAAAAAATACACCGGGACAGTCACTGTTGTTGAGACAATTAATAAGTATTGGACAAACGGATGTCAATACTACTGTTACAAGTCTTGTTGGGGGCACTTAGTACGTTTTTACATTCCTTTACTAAGGGGAGGAAAGACATGATGTGGCGAGAGCTTGTTTGCGATGGTCTTTGTTTGTATCATCCCCCCCACCTCACTCACCGGCTACCTGAACTTGACTTGGCGCAATTCGGGTCCGGGATTAGTAAACAGTTTTTAAATCCCTTAATAATTGGCGCCATTCGGGTCTGCCCGATAGGATCAAACAGCTGCGGTTTGTTTAGAGCAGTGTTTTTTAAATTTTTGCTGCCACACCTCCCTTGGGAAAGATCTTTCGACCTAATCTTTTAGGTGCATTTTTAGACGATGTACTGAAATGAACACAAACACAAACACAAACAATTAAACAGTTTTTTGGAAATAAAACCTGTATTTAAAATTACTATTTCTAGTGGTTCAGTCCAAGCGCTTATGATGTCTGGTATTCAACCAATTTCTAGGTTTGGTCTCTATGCTGACAAGAGTAGTTAAAATCCTATATTATCTGAGCTAGGTTGTCGCAAACGGAACTAAAACTTAATTTTTTTTTTCATAAAAGGGTATGCAACCTTTCGAAAGCACCAAAATTCATCAATATTTTGATTAGATGAATTTTGTTTTAACAAGAATGTTTTATGAAATTCAAAATTTGAATATCAGAATCATCCATAGACTCCAAGTTAAATATGAAAGGATTTAAATTCGTTTGGATTAAATCATTAAAAATGTCCATGCGATTAACCAGATGAATCAAAATATCACTTTGAATCCACTCTCTGACGTTATTTCTAAAGTTATTTCTGGAATGAATAACATTTTCCAATGTAGGAAAATTAGCATAGCTGTGTTTTGTCAAACGTCTCTCACAAAAGTTGAAATATTTGCTTGAAGGCAGAATTAACCTTCTCACTTGCATCCAAAACAGTCACTTCTGATCCATGAATAGAAATACTGATATCATTCAAGTGTGAGAATATATCTGCAAGAAAGGTCAACGACATAATGGAGCTTTCTTTGGGTTTCAAATCTTTTCACAAAATTTCATTGACGTTATTGAATAAATGGAGCTATCTCAGTTTTCAATTCCATAACATGAGTTAGAACTCGTCCACGGTAGAGCCAGTGCACACTGTGTGATCAACCAAACTCATGTTCCGCTCCAATTTCTTGGCAGAATATTTTGAAGATTTGTGAATAAAATCCCGAGATCGTATGGAGTTTGCAACAATAATAGCAGTGGACATGGTTGATTTCATTCTTGAATAGCAGTGGACATAGCTTATTTCATTCTTGAATAGCAGTGGACATGGTTGATTTCATTCTTGAATAGCAGTGGACATAGCTTATTTCATTCTTGAATAGCAGTGGACATGGTTGATTTAATTCTTGAATAGCAGTGGACATAGCTTATTTCATTCTTGAATAGCAGTGGACATGGTTGATTTAATTCTTGAATAGCAGTGGACATAGCTTATTTCATTCTTGAATAGCAGTGGACATGGTTGATTTAATTCTTGAAGGGAGATTTTTTGATGCCAATGACGATGCAGAAAACAGTGTAGATCACCACTTTTGAAGCCTCCTCTTCACCAAAGCTCCAAAGCCAGATTTTCTTCCCAGCATTAAAGGTGCACTGTCAGTACATATGAAACTCAATTTTTTCTTCCAGTCAAGTTCGATTTTTGAAAAGAATTCTTCCATTAGTTGGAGCATAGCAGCTTTTGTAATAGTAAGAAGTGGTTCACAGAAAATACATTCATTTTTTAATGCACCGTACATATCACTGGCGTATCTCACGATGACCAAGAGTTGGCTGCATTGAGCTTAATCAGTATTTTCATTCAATATAAATCAAAATGGCAGAATCACTTTCTTGCATTCCTCCATGAGTTGATTTAAACTATCTCCGGCACCTCCCTAATTCTAGAATTTATGACGTCATTTTACAGAAATATTCCAGAAATTTGTTTCCATTGTTGATAACCGAGAACAGCTTCAACCATTTCAAGGGTACAAGGTTTGATCAGTGTTTCACTGATTGTGTGAGGCTTTTTGTTTTGTGCGATTATGTATGACCCTTTATAGGTGGCCTGAAGGAATGAGTTTTTGGTAGTTCAAAAACCCAACTTAGTACGCGTATCTGATGAGTGGAATCGAGCTTCCTTTTGTTTCAGCATTTATAGCGAGTCTTCGGAATTCCACGGGTGCATTTTTGAGAAATGTTCTGTTTTTGAGAAATGTGCTGTTATCGTTACAGGGAACGTTTGAACATAAAAAACACTTGGGTTTATCGATTCCATCTTTGCCATAAAAACACGTGAACCTGAATTTAAAGTAATTCTCACTATACTTAATTTTCTTTGACATTTTGTTGTCTTTTTGGGGTCTGAAATTAACAATTTGGATACAATTTCTGCACACATAAAATAACATAGTTTTGCTAGCCTAAGCCATGTTCTAAAAACAAATTTAACCTCTTCCCGGCTTTTGACGTAATTGCTTTTAGTCAAAATATGTAATCTACTTGTTACTGACTTATTTAATTGTGATTGTTGAATAGAGCAGGTAATTTCACTAATTATGAAACACATAACTTACTTCATGCGCTTCCTTATAATCACCAGACAATTCATAATATGTTCTATGTTGCAAACTCGCTCCCAAGCTTTATCACTTGTACGAGCAACAAGTTTGATAAATTTACCTGGAACCAGTTGAAAAGGTATATACGCGTTTTAATGATTCTGATATGATATGACATCTGTTGGTATTTTCAGCTGTCCGCATCTTCCAGAGACATGTAGTGGCGTCCTGTTAAACTATTTTAAGTATGTTGTCCAGCTAACAGCTAACGTTTATCACCCAACGTCTGTGCATGAAATATTCGTGTTAGGTTTCTATAGCCACACTTTAGTTAATCTTTTCTACGTAAAATATGGATAAAGCAATTTATAGCTGAGAGGCAACCCCCTACCCCCTAGAATCTGTCCATTCCTCCCATGGGAAGGCGTACCCCACAGATTAAGAACCCCCCTGGTTCAAAGGGCCAATGTATTATCTCTCACTATAAGGCTGATAAAATGTTTAGTATATTTTATTCTGGATTACCCATAACTCAGGGCACGTGAACCGAACATAGAGTTGGTTTGCCATTGACGTTAAGGTCACAGTTTGAATCTTGATCAGGTCTACTGATGTGTTTTTTATAAATGATTTCCCATGTTCTCTTCCCGAAGATGAGGTTGAATTTCTTATACAATTCTACATTCCTCACCCTTACTTCATTTGTATGATAAAATGGGTACATCTCATATGGGTGTTAAGATGATATGTAAAAAAAAAGTTTAAGGACACAGCAATATTATGGTGTTTTTCTTTTTCAGAATTAGTTTAATTTTTTGGCACCGCGTCTTCCTACCCGTTTGGGTTATTCGCATATTAAATAATTACGGTAATGTGCTAGAGATGAGAAAGGTTGAATTTAGAGGAAGTTTATCCGCATCTACGTAAGGGTGATGGTGTAAAATCCCCCTCAGTTCACTCGACCAGTATTCGAACCCCTATCTCCGTGCCATCAGCAGTCCAGCCAATTGTAGCGGTGACGCCTCAGACCTCGATATAACCGAGGTGAGTTTTCAGTATCAGTTCATTCAGTTTGATCCTGATATTCGAGAAATACGTTTAGGAGATTGAAATATGACTTTTGGACTACCATGTCACTGATATACTAATTCGGATTGATAATTAAGTAATACAATTGGCGGTTATAAGTCTAAAGGTCTAGCTTTTAAATCGCTCTCATTTGTAAATTAAACAAAGACGCAATAAAGAAGGATTTCCAAAATGTGAGAGGGTTTTTGACTTTTAACTTTATTTATGTGACGTTAGTATTTATTACTTCCCCTTCATTACGTAGTCATTCACTCCCAAAAAGCATATCTGCTATTATTTTAAAAAAATTGAAAGATTTATTTGGGTTTTAGATTTTAATGGCATTTTTGTTTTGACGATTATCCAGATAAAAAATATAAAGAAATAATAAACTTTCCAAGAAAACCCAAAGTATTGAAATATTTAAAAGCTAAGCTTAGTAAATGATTTCAAATATGCAAACAGAGGGACTTGTCCACTAAACCACGTGCATCAATTTGTGCATGCCACAAATAGAAGAACCTATAAATGAATTTAGTAAAATCTAGTGTCCTCTTTCAGACGAATTTACTGCTTCAATTAAATGTAGTCTCCTTCCCGTGAGGCAGAGAAATGAAGATTTATATGGAGTTCACCTCAAGGGTAACCAGAGGGGCACAGTATTTTAACCCTTGGCATCGACCTGTAAAAAAATAATAAAACCATTTTTTAATGTTAAAAAAGACATAATGTACAGCTCCCTCGTATGCGTGTCCACTGTCCCCTCACGACCACAACCTCACACGGCCAGGTCACGCCACTGTATGGAAATTAATACGAGTGGTTTTTGTTTAAAAAAAAGAACTATTATTTTCTCTCATAAATAAAATTGACTGCGTGGTAAAAAAAAACCCACCCCTTTCTAGAGGTAAAAACGAGTGAACCGATGCTATCTAATATAAACAAAGAGAGGATCGAAACGGACACGGTATACTTTCTAAACCTGTCATTCAGTTTTCAATCTACTTTCAACTGTCTTTTTTTATTTTCAAGTCACAGTAGCAAATAGTCTCTTGCTATTGTCCAGTTTTCATATGAAAAACCTTTTTTGAAAGGTATACATTTGCTAGATCTAAGTTTAACACCCTGACTCAGGGGGTTGGCGGGTCCGAGAAATGAGTTAAGGGTCCCGGGTTCAATTTCTGGCATGGCCAAAAATTTATCATAAATGGAATATGGGTTTCCCCTTTCACATTGTTGAGCTAACGGCCGGGGGACTGGGTTTTGTGTCTGTTCTATATTTGAGTTAATTTATGGGTATATTAGCTTGTACTGAAAGTACACGTTAAATAATCCAAATAAAAAACTAGGTTGACTTAAAAATATTCATCCGTAAAATCATGTTATCTTAGCTGTTACTTTTGATGGAGATTATCAATAAATATAAAATAACAATAATAACATAGTAAAATGTTATCACTGTTTGTGTTTGTAAAAGTATTCGAATTCTGCTGTTGCTCTGTTCTACCGGTTATATCGGAGAAGAGAGAAACACTGCTTTCTGGAGATGTTCAAACCCTGTGTACGCAGCCGATATTTTCATACATAACCCAATAGTGAACACACTACAAGTCGACTATTACCTTATGGAAGACCAAATATCATGGAGACTATTAGCAGAACAAGTAGCTAGCATGGAGACTATTAGCATAACAAATAGCTCTCATAGAGACTATTAGCAGAACAAGTAGCTCTCATGGAGACTATTAGCAGAACAAGTAGCTCTCATGGAGACTAATAGCAGAGCAAGTAGCTCTCATGGAGACTATTAGTAGAACAAGTAGCTCTCATGGAGAATGTTAGCAGAACAAGTAGCTCTCATGGAGTTTTATTAGCAGAACAGGTAGCTCTCATGGAGACTATTAGCAGAACAAGTAGCTCTCATGGAGACTATTAGCAGAACAAGTAGCTCTCATGGAGGTTATTAGCAGAACAGGTAGCTCTCATGGAGACTATTAGCAGAACAAGTAGCTAGCATGGAGACTATTAGCATAACAATTCGATCTGATGGAGACTATTAGCAGAACAGGTAGCTCTCATGGAGACTATTAGCAGAACAAGTAGCTCTCATGGAGGCTATTAGCAGAACAGGTAGCTCTCATGGAGACTATTAGCAGAACAAGTAGCTCTCATGGAGGTTATTAGCAGAACAGGTAGCTCTCATGGAGACTATTAGCAGAACAAGTAGCTAGCATGGAGACTATTAGCATAACAATTCGATCTGATGGAGACTATTAGCAGAACAGGTAGCTCTCATGGAGACTATTAGCAGAACAAGTAGCTCTCATGGAGGTTATTAGCAGAACAGGTAGCTCTCATGGAGACTATTAGCAGAACAAGTAGCTCTCATGGAGACTATTAGCAGAACAAGTAGCTCTCATGGAGACTATTAGCAGAACAAGTAGCTATCATGGAAACTATTAGCAGAACAAGTAGCTCTCATGGAAACTATTAGCAGAACAATTAGCTATCATGGAGACTATTAGCAGAACAGGTAGCTTGCATGGAAACTATTAGCAGAACAAGTAGCTCTCATGAAGACTATTAGCAGAACAAGTAGCTATCATAGTAACCATTAGCAGAACAAGTAGCTCTCATGAAACCGTTAGTATAACAAGTAGCTCTCTTGGGGACTATTAGCAGAACAAGTAGCTCTCATGGAGACTAATAGCAGAACAAGTAGCTCTCATGGAAACTATTAGCTGAACAGGTAGCTGTCATGGAAACTATTAGCAGAACAAGTAGCTCTCATAGAGACTATTAGCAGAACAAGTATCTCTCATGGAGGTTATTAGCAGAACAAGTAGCTCTAATGGAGGTTATTAGCAGAACAAGTATCTCTCATGGAGACTATTATCAGAACAAGTAGCTATCATAGTAACCATTAGCAGAACAATTAGATCTCATGGATACTATTAGCAGAACAAGTAGCTCTCATGGAGACTATTAGCAGAACAGGTAGATGTCATGGAAACTATTAGCAGAACAAGTAGCTCTCATGGGGACTATTAGCAGAACACGTAGCTCTCATGGAAACTATTAGCAGAACAAGTAGCTCTCATGGAGACTATTAGCAGAACAAGTAGCTCTCATGGAGGTTATTAGCAGAACAAAGTTGCTCTCATGGAGACTATTAGCAGAACAAGTAGCTCTCATGGAGGTTATTAGCAGAACAACTAGCTCTCATGGGGACTATTAGCAGAACAAGTAGCTATAATGGAGGTTATTAGCAGAACAGGTAGCTTTCATGGAGACTATTAGCAGAACAAGTAGCTCTCATGGAGACTATTAGCAGAACAAGTAGCTCTCATGGAAACCGTTAGTATAACAAGTAGCTCTTATGGAGGTTATTAGCAGAACAAGTAGCTCTCAAGGAAACCGTTAGTATAACAAGTAGCTCTTATGGAGACTATTAACAGAACAAGTAGCTCTCATGGAAACTGTTAGTGTAACAAGTAGCTCTTATGGAGACTATTAGCAGAACAAGTAGCTCTCATGGAGGTTATTAACAGAACAAGTAGCTCTCATGGAAACTGTTAGTGTAACAAGTAGCTCTTATGGAGACTATTAGCAGAACAAGTAGCTATAATGGAATCTTGTACTTGATATTTGATAGCGCTGGTCCTATTTCTGAGCTATTAAGTACAACCACACAGATGAGATAAATATTGTCTTACATTAACAGAATGAACATGTCCCAGTTCTCAGCGATGTTAGTACAGACGCATGCCCACAAGAGACACAAGTTGTCTTACACTAGCAAACTGAACAGAGATTTCCCTGAATTACAAACTAAATATTTTTATTTAGAAAAAACTTTTGGTGGAAGTGTTTTTTAATTAAATATATTTTATAGATATGAGTAAGTTATAATCAGGGGCGTCTTAAGGTTAGGGTGAACCGGGCATCTGCCCAGGAAGATAGCTCAAGGGGGTACCAAACATAGCACTAAACTAGTCTAATTTATCCTAGGAATGATATAAAAATAATTCTCAAACCTCTAATTCCTCATTCAACGTATAACTACTCTTAAAACGTTCTTTTGACATCCACCATATTGATAAATATTCTCCTAAAACAGTTTATTGCAATTATCTCGTAAACTATTGATTATTTCAAATTGTTTGTTGTAAGAAACAAAGAGGAAAACATTGTCTACAAAACATGTTCTAATAGTTTTCTTTGTGATCATAGCTGTTTACGTACAATCTCACAGTGAAGCGTGTGGAGTTTGATTACTATTTGTAGTTTCCCTTCAAATTATTTTCCCATCATGCCCAGGTTACGATAGGTTTGGAGTTGTTGAGTTTGGGGATTATTTTCATATTATACCTAGTTATACAGGTGGGCGCCAAAATAAATCCCGCCCGGGCGCAAAATTAACTTCAGGCCGCCCTTGATTATAATTTTTTAAACATTCCGGTTGGTTTCAAACTGTAAATTAAACTTTTAATTTAAACGACCACAAATTCGAAACTCATTGAGTTAGACCAAATGATGAATGAAGTAGATTTAAAACTTGATTTGTTATGAAAATATAATGGAGGAGGTGGGGGTAAAAACTCTTTAGTTTGCATGGTTACCCATCCACATATATGAGTGGTCAAGACACCGACTATCAGTCTAGTGGCCTCTGTAAAGTCAAAGATCGCGGAGTCATCTCAGATATAGTTTGCTTAAAATCCAACAAGGGATTTTAATACGCGCATGCTTCTAAAACACTTTAGAAAGGTACAAGTCATTTGGAGCTCACTACAAGTGTTATAACAAGCTTTAATAGCTACACAATAAACCACTTATTTATAAATAAGGGTATAATTTGAGGGTAATAACCCTCAGCTCCTATAACTTCTGCGATCAAAATGGAATTGAGGTATCCTAGTTGGGGGAGGTGAGGAGAGGGGGAATCCTACCCTACACCCCCCAACACCCCTAGCTAACATATCGATCCTTCGTTCTGAGCCCCTCGAACACCCCTCTCCTTCTAGTCTAGTCTGCACGCTTAGGAGAGCCGCATTGCCTCTCTGACACAACTTGTTGACTGCTGTGTTGCTCTTTACAAGCTGGGCTATCAGCACCTGGGACCACATTGCATCTCTGACACAATTTGTTGACTGCTGTGTTGCTATTTAAAAGCTTGTTTATGAATTATTTGGAGTTCACTACATGCGTGCTCCAAAACTCTAAGCTTTTCTCAATAATTTATAAAATGATTGTAAATAAGAAACTATGAAATAAATTAACGTTTTTTTATTTTTTGAGAATTAAGGAAGACAGATTTTGTTGATAGGTTTTAACAAGAACAAATTTGTTGATTAGATGTGAGATAGTCCTCTACAGAGCACTTAATTTTCTTATCTCGCTGATGGTGCTTTCAATCACACCAATTAACCCACTTCGGGGGTCAAATGGTCTAAGACGTCACTCTAGTGAGAGATTGGACTTACAATTATGGGAAGAATGGGGTTTGAGTCCTGTTTGGGTGTACCTAGGGAACTTTGATAAGTGGTGCCCCACTGTGTTTCCATGCAATTGCGAATACATTTCCTATAAAATTAACCTCCTCGTTTCTAACACATTAGAGTAACTATTATAGATGCGTGGATACTGAACTGGTGGGGTGAAAAAATAAACACCAGTTGAGTAGAGATGAGGAAGGTATCATTTCAGATGAAATATTACAGTATTTTCATGTAGGGTGTATGAGAAACACCTTCGATACACACAGCCAGGAATCGAGCCCAGATCTCCCTGACACAGGCGAACCAGAACAGATGAGCTTGACATCTAATTAACGTGTCCACCAATGCGGATTGCTAATTTAAATAAAAAATCAAGCATATCCACAGATTTAGTTGACCAAGAGATTCAAGTCACAGTTTTGAAATGTGGGATATACTCCAAGTGATCCAACTTAGAACAAACATAAATTCCCTCAGCGAGAAATACGAATTTAACAGGATTATTAAAACGGGGAAAAAATATATCTTTAAAATCTCGAGTAAGCTTCTCCTTTTTAGAAGATAAAACAAATCCTATAAAAAGCATATTTTCTTTTTCCGTATAATTCTGAGCTAAAGCAAGGAAGAGATAAAGTATGAAGATAGGAAGGAGATTTAAAAATATACTTTAATGGAAGACGAGAGAAAGTGAAGGAACAAAGACGGATCTAAATAAAGTACAGCCTATTAAAACATATCTGGAACTGTAATGCTTTTATAATTTTATGAAAGTGATTATGTGAATATAAAACAAGGAACGAGAGCACAACGTAACTAAGTAAGATGACAGGAAGGGAGTCCTCGAGAAACCCACACATCCTCACCAAGAAGACCAACTTTTAACTTACATTGACCCAAAATGTCAAACACTCCCCAGATAAACATTTTAAACCAAATCGTTAGAGCCAGTTTCAAGTAATCTTAATTTGAGGGCTAGTAAATATATGGTACGGAGCTCCGCACAGACCTTCTCACTCCATTGTTTAAAAATGGAGATATTTACTCAAAACTCATAATATAGTATGTGAAACTATATAATCAACACTACCGAATCCTAGCAAAAATTGCGTTATACATAAGCTAAACATTTTTTGACTCCCGGATTTAAATTTTATGGTTTTCTTGTTAAAGAATTAAAGTCCTCACTACTATATTAGGACAAAATAAAAGAGATCGATAATGGGTCAATAGGGGTCAATACCTCGTATTAAAATTTCGACTTCCTGTTACAATTTTCGACATTTTATTAGAGGTTGCACATCTTATGGCTATAGTATTTTTATTAAATTCCTCATTTATAAATTTATACCAATAAAAAGGTAATGATTGACTAGTGAGTCTAAAATGGTAAAGGTAGATCATTGCTGTACAAACACTACCTAGGTGGCCCTATGGGTACAATTTGACCTTTAACCTTTGATCCAGATGTGTATAGAGTGTGTATTGTGAAGAATACGTAATTTTTATGTCTCTCTGATTGGCTATTGGCTTTACCCCTCTCCTCTCTCTGAACCCCTCCCCCTGACTCCTTTCCAGTATTCCAAACTTGTTTATTCTTGTCCAAACTCGTTTTTTATGTGTGATCGTTGCATTTTATGTGTGCTCATTGCTTTTTAATGTGTGCTCATAGGTTTTTTATGTATGGGTATGAATGGGATGGGCGATGGAGTTTATTTTATTTATTTGTGTGGGAGTTTATTGGCGTGCAGTCCATGACGTTGGGAGCTCCTCCCATGGCATCGATGACTATGAAGGGAGCACGAACCTTTCCCAACGGCCGCTTAGCGAAGAGTGTGACCACCAACCAGCTGGTAGTGGTTCGCAGCTGTAAGACTCCCTTTCACTGTTACCCACACTACCCCCTCTCTCCCTTCCTCCAGTCAATGGGTTTTCCAAGTGTCGCAACCTATCCCCCACCCCCCTCCCCATCTATTTGGTAATGGGTTTTTTCCTGCAACTAGAGAACATTGATACAACTATGATTATGCACAATCTGGAGCCTTGGAATCCGCAGTTAGGGGCCGCTATCCCCCACCACAAAAGTCTACTTTGTTTGGTATCGTCCGTCGGCATGCGAAAGTGTAGGTATCAGCCCTGCACCGGAGGAGTGAGGTGGAAATTTTCCAGTGCCGTAAAGGGAAACTAGTGACAGTACAACTCCTCGAACCATGACCTCCACTGCCAGGGTTACACGCACCCTTTTCAGGCTAAACGTGCGGTAGGGGTGATTAAGAAAATATTCCGGAGGTAGAACTACCAACAGCTTACACGGCAGGGAATCGATTTCAAACTCCCCCACCAAAAATAGATGAGTCTGACATTTAGACGGTATGCACACCGGGATTTGAGCCTCGATATCTTTAGCACAGCTAATGTATGCTATAACTGTCATACTTCCTTCCGAGTGCACCCCCGCATTTGCGAGAGTGAAAAAAGAGGGTTTTTCGGTCAACTAGATTTTCCTAGACCAGGTAGAATGTGTACTGGCATTTTAAAATCATCTCAGAATGGGAATCAAACGGAGATCACTCTGTCATCGACCATCTAGTATAACGACGCCTTAGATCATGCGACTATCGATGCATGTATACTAAAATTATTATAAAATTTATTTTTATTTATAAATTGTGACGATGAACCAAAGGTAAAGTGAAAAAAAGAAACAACCGTTTTATTCCTTGAGCCACTTATACCAACAGAAAAAAGTTTTATGTTAATGTTCTCATCTATATTTTGTCGAAATTATATATATATATAAAACTCTTATATTAATTCATAAGTAATATTGAAATGAGTAACTTGAATTTAATAACCACAATTATATTTTGACGAAATAAATTATAACTACATAAATCCATAAGTCATAACAGGGCTAAGGAAGATATAAAATGTACCTGCACTTGTGTAAATGGAGTGTGATATGGTCGACCAGGATTCAATACCCCAAATTCCCTGTTAATAGCCACGAAGATAAGCTTATCGGTATTTAGAACCGCGTCTTACTATCCATCCAAATTACGCTAATGGATTAGGAATTGGGAAGGTTGAATCCACATTTGCATTTGCGTGGAGGGGAAATAAGAAAATGTTCCAACGTTCACGTGGAGGGAGAGTGGAAAATCATTTAGTGAAAACTACCAATATTACATCTCAACAGGTATTCAAATTCCCAACCTCGCCCCAACATTGATTCTAACCTTAATATGGTGTCTCAAATTGCGTTTGCCCGTGAACGTGTTATATGAATTTCAAAGAAAGAAAGGCACTGACAATAAACACGTGATAATTTTGCCGAAATAAAATATTAAAGGGCTCAGACGGGTAAATGTCACATTTTAGCACCGCGTCTTACTCCCCGTTTTGGTTATACGATTAATACTAATTATGCTTATGAATTTATAATTGAAAGTAAACCCGCATTTTTGAAGAGGGAAAGTGGAAAACCCCCCTAGTTTACCCGACTGAGATTCGAATCTCAATCTCCCCCGTTCTCAACAGTCTGGTTCTACACGAAACAAGCGCGTCAACCAAATACGCCATTTTGTTGAAATAATAAATAACATTTACACAATACAAATTAGCCACTTAAACAACAAAGAAATTTAATGTTCGCAATCAGATTTTGATGAAATAATATATAACTTTTACATACATTCATAAATAATATCAAATACAATTTTAAATATCATTTAATGCTCGAAACGATATTTTGTTAATATAATAAATAACATTCACACAAAACAAATTAGCCGCTTAAACCTCAATACAAAATTAGAGGAAGTGTACACACATTTTGCATTGAGGCAGAATGGAAAGTCTATTAGAATAACCTCCCTAAATACGCTTGACGCTTATGAAGGAATATATATTATTTCTTTTTAAATTGCGTACTATGGCATGGATTTGCTTAGCTTACCCCGAATATTTATTAAAACTTATAATATCCGTTTACAACACACGCAAAGAGCATCCCACCATTCTACATGTCTAATATTTATCACAAGAAAAAAGTAAGGCTGAAAAAATTAGATTTACTAAGGGAATGTATCTCAATTTTCCAGAGTTGGAAGGGGAAAACGATTTATGAAAATTTACCTAAAAATAACTTGCTGCGGGATCAATCCCCGACCTTCCCATAACAAGTACCAAAACCTGTTTCTAAAATGGAAACTCATACGTAATTACCTAGTGATCTGGCACACATATTATGTATAGATCACACGAACTTGACACAATTTAGTACCACGTCTTACTACCCGTTCGGGCTATGCACTTAAGTACTTAAACCCACATTCACCTAGAGGTTGAGTGAAAAATGGCCCTAGTTCACCCACCGAGATTCGAACCTTGAGCTCCCCCATCCACGGCAGTTTAGCTCAACATTAAACTTGACGGTAGCTAACTACGCCACCGAAATAACACTAGTTAATAGTAAAATTTATAGCCTTCTTAAAAACAATAAAGTAATCCACCTCTCACATAAAGTGACCGATTATAGGTGACTTCTTATACGTATTGACCAATGAATTGAATCTAACCCAGAACCTCTTGCTTAGTAGGCAAACACACTACCAACTGAGTTAAAGTGTCGGGCTTACAATTATACATTATTTCAGTGCTTACCCAATATTAAAGCAGAGGTGAACTGAGACCCTATAAAACTCGAGTGCAAATGATGTGGGTCGCAAGTTATTTATTGGTTTAATTTATTTAGGGTAGGGATAAAAAAAACGTAGATTAATGGAAGTTCACTTACACTTCCAAGATTCTCCACCAGAAATAGATGAGTAAGACACTTAGATGGTGTGCACGGTGGGATTCGAACCTCGGTATCTTTTTCTGGGGGTGGTAGGGATTTGAAGCCCTTACATAGGTCAACAGACAGAGTTTGATGGAAGTGTGTGACCAGACGAAATGTGTAACAGCATTTGTCTGGGTTTGAAATGTCAAGTAATTAGTAATTATTGCCTTCTAAAAAACTTTAACCCCTACCTCCTTACGTCACAGAGCGAGATGTGTACCCGCATTTGCGCGATTGGAAAAAAAAATTAACAAAACCACAGAGGGGTGGATAGTGGTTCTTCGCAGCCTATCGAACACCCTAGCCACCAGGGGGTCTAATACGTTCGTATTCACCAGACACCTGACCATGAATGACGAGTAACGGTAAATAGACATGTAACCCTAGCTCTAAATTTAGAGTGGCTCAAATACATAAAAAATATAATCTAATGTTATAAAAAGGGTAAATAAACAAATAGCAGTGAGCAGTATGAATTACTGTCTTGACAAATGCTGGGGTACATAATACGTCCCCAGAGCACGCAACTCAATCCTAGATGCGGAAAAACTACGGTCCTCCTTCAATATATATAAATATTATCAGTATAGGATAAATTTGAAAGCAAATTGGGATACCTGGATAGTGTACTTTCCTAAACCTTGGGATAACATAATATTAAAAGATTGCAAGACAAAAAGGAAAATAGTAAGTCTATTAAATGTATTCAAAATCTTAACAACATGCAGAAATTTAACTTTTTTCCTCATAGATACAATAAAAGCAATGACCTTGAATATGCGCAACAATAAGTATCGAGATTTCCCAAAAGGAAATCATTTCATACAAATTTAACTGTTTTATAGTTAAATATCATAGAAAAATCACACAAGACAAAACTAATTCATAATGCATAGCATTATTAAATTTGAATATTACTATATATAATAATATAGATCATTTCTGCCAAATAGGACATTACCGAATTAAATATATAATAAATTTCACAAGTTAAGTAATTTAAAGTTAACTATCTATTTATGAATACCAAACATACCATATAACATTACTAATTTGTAAAAGTTCAAACATAATGTTATTCATGAACTCTCTCAAGTAAATCCTTAACAAACTAATTATGAAATATAATTCCCAAGTTAGGTAGTTTAAAAGTAAATTTAATATTTATAAATATAAAGTATAAAGCATAACATTACTAAATTTTGAATGCTCTGACCTAATGTTATTAACGAGCTCATCCAAGTAAATCTTTAACAAACTAATGATGACATATAATTCACAAGTTAGGTATTTTAAAGTAAATTCCATGTTTATAAATTTCAAGTATAACGCATAATATTACTAAATTTTGAATTCTCTGACATAATATTAATTACGAACTCTCCCAAGTAAATCTTTAACAAACTAGTTATGAAATATAATTCTTAAGTTAGGTAGTTTAAAGTTAAATCAATGTTCAAAAGAACAAAGAATAATACTAGACTTCAATAATTTATGTTTTAAATTAAAAGAATGGCCGAAAAAGAATTTAGAATAGTTACAAGATATTATTACGCCGAAAGTGAATTTCTCCTTACAATTTATATAAGTCTTTTGAAGCCTCTGCTTCGCCTTACTACATCAACGCCCAGTCCAAGAGTGCAGTATATTTTCCTGTCCGGTCTTTTATATGGTGGACAAAACTCGTAGAACAGGAGAGACGGGATCAAAAGGGGTGGGGATCACAGAGTTTAACATAAAAAAAGTATCTGCTTGACACTGGAAACGTCTATTTTACTCTGGAAACGTCTGGCATTTACTGGCCTCTTCTACTCTTGTCATGTCGTTGGGCGGCATTGGGCCTGGTGGCGGTCTCTAGCGGCGCGGTTCGATTCTTGGCCCGGAGCTAGCAGTTGTTCGCGGGCTGTTAATGTGGCCAGACGTGTTGTTATTAGTGGTGCATAGCCTGGACGGTGAGATTGGGTAAGTGTAGCTGTTTGTTGACTTGCCCATTTTATTTAACTTGTAGCTAAAATTGCTACAAATGCTCCTTTACACGGATCGGACAACCACCGATGTGGAAACAATATTATTTATAAGAAGCCGCCACCTTTACATTTGGTACACCCCGATCTCGATTCCAACATTCCCTTCTAGAATTTGATGAGCCTGACACTTAGACGGCATGCCCGGCGATATAGTCTTGTTACTTGTAGATGGTACTAAAATATAAAATGGAAAACTTACATATCAGGTGGTCTATTGCGTCCAATTCCCCCCTAACGACAGGGATAACATTTCCGGTGCATCGGTAGGGCCCTGTGAGGTGAAGCAGCCTGGCTGCATAAAGATAGTGGTTCTGGGCAAAGCACCGACCGCTTATAGGAGCTGCACAAGTACAGGGCCCATCTCCGCTTCGCCGCTTTCAAGGGATGGCGCCCGCACACACACCACTACATCCACTGCGGGCACCACATGATCCCTCAGGACCGCATCCAGCCCATATGGGTCCCAGTAATTTAAAATTATATAAATACATATTAATTACTATCGTAGGGGAAAAACCACTGCCAATTTTATAAATCTATTGCGGGACGCTAATTACCCATGGATCAGTCGCCATCCACTAGGCAAATTTCGTCCTTGCTAAAAAGTGCTAAAGGGTCCGGGCTATCCGGCGCTAGCGACGCTGCAGATGGCGGGGATGCATCTTATTGACAGTCTATAAAAGGAACAAATGCCGCTATACAACAAAGATGTAATAAGCAAAATAGTAACCATTAAAATATACAAAACGCTTTTAAAACATGCTTTTAAAACAATTTTCCATCGCGTTGAACTCATTATGATGTTTTCTAGCCGCAATTATTGATTATATTGACAGAATGTAATAATTTCAAGGTCTATTTATAGTCGCTTCAACGGGGTGTGCCGCATGTAAAGTTAGCGGCTTCCTATTGGTCAATAATATTGTTTCCACATAGGTGGTTGGCCAATCAGTGTAAAGGAGCTGCTATTTAACAATACTTGTCTTTCGTGGTCAGGTGTCTGGTTAACACCGACGTATTACCCCTCTGCTGGCTACGGAGTCCAATATCGCACGAAGGACCACCATCCACCCTCCGTGTCCATATTTATTTTTCTAGCAGCACAAATGCGGGTACACATCATGTCTTATGACATAAGGAGGTAAAAAAATTTAAATTCCTACAAGGTCGACAAACGCTAATTATTTTTATAAATACAAACCCTATATTGCGTCTGATAGTTATTTGTTGTTGCACCAAATTTTCCTGGTTTGAATCCCGTATCCAGGTGTCAATAATATCTAGCCGGAGTCATCTTCACTAAAAGCATTAATAATAGCTTTGGGCTATTTGGTTATTAAACTACCATATATGTTTTCACATTTCAACCGTGTACAAATTATGGTAAAACAACTAATTTTATTATTATGTCACTCTCATTCTGTCAAAGATATCCAGATGGTGTTGGAGGGTTTGATTCCCCCGTGTTAAGGTCTTAATGACGCGTAAATGTTGGTACACTTCTCGCCCTGTGACGTAAGGAGGGTTCAAATCCTTTAGAGGGCACCACCACTAATTACTTCACATTTCAAACAAGGCAAATGCTGGTACACATTTGGTCTGGTCACACCACCGTCAAACTCTGCCCGGTGACCTAACTAAGGGCTTCAAATCCCTACGACCCCCAGTGAAAGATACTGATGTTCAAATCCCGTCTAAAATCTAAATATCAGGTTCATCTATTTCTGGTAGAGAAAGTTGGAAGCAATTCCCTGCTGCAGTAAACTGCTGGATGCCATAAATAATCTAATATGTAAGTTTGCCGCTCTTTAACTATTAAAGAACATCTACAAATAACGATACGGTCTCTTTCTCACAAAATCAGCTCTTATTTCATGCTTGCCTGAAGATTTTGGTTCAAGTTTGTGGTAAAATATGACTTTGGCGTCTAGAAACAGGTGCTTTCAACCCCCTGTAACTTTTTTCAATAACAAATAGCGAGGCCATCTCAAAATCAACAATTTGACACTCTGGCGAGGGAATTTGTTATTTTAAAAACGAAAACATGTTTTTTCAACATGTTTAATTATACCGACATAATAATTATATTGCTTTTAGCCGGTTATTAACAAGAGAGACAGAACTCTATATTGCGCATGATAATTATTTGTTGTTGAGCCAAAGGTTCCGGGTTCGAATCCCGTGTCCTGGTATCAATGATATATAGATTGAGTAATCATCACTAAAATCATTAATAATAGCTTTGGCTCTTTGAATCTCCTATATGTTTTAATTTACATCTTGGTAGGTAATCATCTTTTCACGTTTCACCCTCTCATAAATGATGGTACAACCACTAATTTTACTATCCAAAGTTTGAATTCATGTTACCGTAGATGGTGAACACTGAAGCACGACAAGGTACTTTAATAAGGATTGTTTCCGAATAAGTGGCCCCTGAATGGGAACTAGAAAGACCGGGGTCTTCAAAGGGCTACTACCCGTTGTTTCAAATGACTTGGGTGTGGCGGGCTCATGACTCTTCAACAGGGTCGTTGGCACCCTCTTTCAACTTTCATAACAAGCTAGGGTTGTTTCGTCATCAAATTTCCACCTTCTGACTCCCACTGGAGGAGGGGTATGACGAAGTGAGGGTGGGGTGAAGTGAAAGATGCATCAGCAGAGCAAGGGAGGAGCGTAGCTTAGTTCGTTCTGTGCCGTGGTGGTGTAAGAAAGGGGAGCCCCCCGCGCTCACTAGCACGGCTGGGAACCATTTCTAACACTCTACGCTACGCTGCCATTGGGAGGTTTTCATGCTGTGCGATGCTGCGTGATGCTGCGGAAGGAGCGCCTGACGCCGTGGACTTCACGTCAATAAACTCCCACACAAATAAATAAACTCCATCACCCATACCAATCATACCCAGATATAAAAAATCAATGAGCACACATAAAAAAGCAACAAGCACACATAAAATAGCAATTAGCACACATAAAAAACAAGTTTGGACAAGAATAAACAAGTTTATAACACTGGAAAGTTGTCAGGATGAAGGGGGAGAGTGTTAGAGGAAGGGGAGGGGAAAAGCCAACAGCCAATCAGAGAGCCACACAACATTACGTAATCATTTTAATACACACTCTATTCACGTTGGGGTCAAAGGTCAAATTGTACCCATAGTGCCACCTAGGTAGTACAAACATTTCCCCTAAGAGGTTAAAGAAAAAAGAACAAATTTTTGAGAGAATTACCTTATCTACCAACTCTATGGAATTATAGAATTACTGCGTTATAACTTAAGTAGTATCTTTGTACAACTAAAGCTCACAAAATTATATTAATATATTTGAAATAACTAAGAAACTATTGGTTTTATAAAGATAAATCTCAAATAAACGTTTTTTAATTGTACTACAATTTGCAATGATAAGTTACTTAATAGTATCTCAACTAGTTGCTTAGCTTAGGAAATGTTCACTTCTGTAAAGTACCCTAAAATTCATTTTCATATTAAAATGAAAATAGCCATTTTATTTAAAATCTTAATCAACGTTTGTACACGAATTTTTATTAAAATCGTTTGAACCGAATTTGAGAAAATTCTCTGTAACACCCCCTCTGAGTCCTTTTATTTACGGCCATTAAATAAAATAAAAGGGAGGGGGTGAAATCTAAGGAACAAGTGACAAGGGAAATTATTAGTAAAATTTAAAAGCAACAATATGAACGGTTTATTCAAAACAATAACAATAGAGTAGAAAACTTTACATGGTCTCATTATATCAAAAATGAGTTACGATGAAAATCAAACTAATAGACAATAACTTTATATCTTTAAAGTTGCGCAGATATTTACAAAAAAGTTATAAATTTGTAATCTATTCAATATTCTGATGGTTCAATATTTAGGAGACAGAACAACATTACGGGTTGAATTTAATACAATAGATTAATAATAATATCACCCGTCAGGATGATACACAACTTCTATATAAGGGCCTAATGGGCACCTTGAAACTGTTACAAAAAGTGTCTTTATATACAAAGAACAAAGGCTTCAAATTACGTTAACGTTACCAGTAAATCTTATATAAGAGAATTTACATAACGCGAGAGTTTGGCTAACAGACTTTAGTCAAACTCCCTCGGGACTACCTGATCCAAACTCAGAATTGGGAAATTAAACAGTATCTCCTTTAATAAACAATAATGTAGATGTCCTATTTAGAACAAACTTAGAAAAAAGATTATTAAATACACAAAAGTTAATTAAATTAATACAAAAATAATAATGAAGGTTCATTTACTTTACGATTTTTCAATATGCAAATAAAATTAAGAAATGTCACCTTGATGTTTACAAAATATAAATACTATTATCCACAATTTCAAACACTTTACATTTAATTCGTTCAATTTCAAAACCATTAATAATTGTGGCTACCTAAATGATTGAACTCTCCAAAAGACGCTAGCGCCCAAGTGGCGACATACAAAATATAGAGTCTCATTTTATATGGAATGATCAGGTAAAGAAATAGTTAGATTTAGAAAAAAGAATATTAATTTTTATACTACAAAAAAATTACTAAAAGTTGAAAATAAATCAGAGTCCAATAAACGAATCGCCATAGTTACGATTCCGATATAATACTAATGTTTATCCTGCCATTGTCCAGGTCCAAGACAATGATCCTTCGTCGGTCGTAGTTATCAAGATAGTCATTTTGGCAAACATGCACAGCCTATTATATAGTGGGGTTTCGTCGCAATATAAAGAAGGTGGGAGAACTGAAAACACGCTTGGTGACGTCAATGGTGGCTTCAAAAAGTAACGTACACATCTTGTTGATACGGCTCTATCAGATTTCCAGCCTATTTCTTCAATCATCTGATGTTTTGAAAGTAGTTCATCTTTCTACCATCAGAGGGCAGGTGAATAGTTATTCTCTAGTCGTATTCAATGTTGGATGGCCTATTACACGTTAGCAGAATCGGAGTGTGAGGACTACGTCTTGTAGGAACATCGTAGCTCGCCCGACCCACTCGTCAATTTAGGATGCTAGGTGCATGTAGGCCAGCCATGGTGGTTACTATTGTTAGAAGAAATTGGTAAGTACATGAACAGTTTAATTATATTGAATTGGATTATGTAGTGAACATATATTGTTCAGCAATGTTTTATTATTTCGTACTAACCTACGTGAACTACAATAGAGAAGATTACCATTGTAGGGATCCTATTAGTGTCGGTATAATTGGATCAGGTAGTATGATTTATTGAGAGTTATGTGTTAATGTCAGCATGGGGCGGGTCCTATTGTAACACAATGTAATGTAATGTTACATATCTTTTCGCTTTTTATTAATCTAATTTTAATTTTAGGGTTAAACAGACACACATACAAACGACATTGCAAAAACCACTTTTTAGGGTTCGGGGGGTCATGAGACGTTGACATACATCAACATTTCGGGTTAGATTTTTTATTTACGGTTACAATACTTAACCTTTAGTGTTCGAAATGTTAATATATATATTTGCGTATAGCTTGAAAGTTATTGGTTTTATAAAAAAAATAATCAAATAAATGATTTGTATTATAAATAGCCATACATATTTGCAGAGTAACGGAGATAGATAAAAAAAAAGAATTTACGCAACAGACTGGAACCCTTAAAGTAATTTTGCCATAATATTAAGGGTAGCCATATTGTTTGGAATATTTATAAATGTTTAGAAACAAAATTTAATCAAACTCATTAAAGCCGATTTTTAGAAAATATATTTTTTCTCTTCTTGCCCTTCAGTAAACTACCCTTAATTTTAGGGCTGGACATCCAATTCCAAAAACCCCTCGGGGCAACCTTGAGAAAACCTATATACCAAGTTTTAGCCCAATCGGTAAAATAGTTTAGGGCTCTAGTCCGAGGTACAGACAGACGAACAGACAGACAGAGATACGGAAATTCAAAAACCACTTTTTTGGATTCGTCGAAACTCACCAAAATCTAGAGTTTGAGTTTTTTGATGATCACATTAATTTCTCTATCGGAAAAATAGCACAAAATTAATAAGCAGCCCGAGATATGATCATTCACCATTTAAATTTAAATTTTGAACAAAATTCATCAAACAATTTTGTCTGTAGCCCCAATGATATACAGACGAACATGGAGACAACAATAATTCAGAAGCCCATTGTTTGGGGGGAACAACCTTGCAGGATTTATCACAATCTTTAGGTTGACATATTACGATTCTGTATATGAGAAAGTAAAAACAGACCAAAATTAAAATGTTAAAAGTATTTTAATCATTTCCCATCTTTTTAAATGATACTATTACTATTATTCTTTATTGAACATAAACTATTTGAATGGCGGAGAATGAGTGTGAAGTGAAAATAGAGACTTTCCAATCTGATTTATTCCGTCAAGAGGAGTTCGTTACAGTAACCATGACTTCTCACGGCGTCGAGGGGAGAGGGGCCCATTATTATGAAGGAGGAGTCCATAGACCATCAAAACGTGCCTAAACAGCAAGTCAAAAGGGAAATTGTTGGGTCTTATTTGTAATATTATGTTTCATTCAACACTCAAACCGGTAACGTAGAGTGAAGGTTCCAAGTTTAATAGAGGGTGTTTCTGCGGTCCACATTGATAATTTTTTATTTATTTGAGGTATTTAACATGCACTTTCTGAAACGACTGATAATATCAGTACACTATATGTATTTATAGTTTCTATCAAAAGTGACAGTGGCAGATTACATGACTTGACGTATGAAAATAAAATATCCAGTTATTATTTTAGCTGTCAAATAATAATAATAATATTGCACGTCTGAGATACATCATTCGTAGCCCAGTAGTGGAAATGTTAGTCAGTACTAATCCCAGGGGACGCCCGAATGTACTAATCGTACATCCTTTCCGTGGAGGCTCTTCCCATGTCTCGGTGAGATGAGGTGATGGTGATAGTGAGTATGAGGGAGATCGTGAGTATGAGGGTGTGGAACTGGTGGAAACACTTAAACCTAACTTATGCCTAACTAACCAAGCCCTGTTGACCGTTGGGGTAATTCCCCTTTCGAGAAAAATACCCAAGGTACCAGCCGGGAATCAAGTCGGGACCCCTAGACTCGTAGCCTTGTCAGATAAGGAAGGCCCCTCATATGAGAATAGTATGTATGTAGTGTACGCACTCATTTCCGGACCTGTAAGTTCTGAGAAGTGACCCAACCGGCCCTTTCTACCGACCGCTATACAAATTATAAGCCCTCTCTCTGCAATCTCTCATAAAATGGGCTCAAGCTGACCAAATAAGGGTCTAAATAAATACCCATTTCAATCAAATATTACTGAACAAATGATGCCAATATTAATTTGGCGGCTGGGAACAGACTTGCATTGATTCATGGACTGCGTTGTCTGGTCCACATTCACAAAAAAAAAAGAGAGCAGTTTCCATTTCAAATTAGGATCAACTAAATTAAAAAATGTATTTGGAATTTTTTGTTAATTTTTTAAAAAGAAGCATTGTTTGAAGAATTGAATGAGCAACCATTTTACAAATTTATGTCCTCTTCAAATTAGCTATCTTACTCCCAGTTAACACCTTTCTAAAACATGCTTAAAAAGTTATTTCATTTGTTGACTTAACATACGACACGTTTGTTTATTTCGAAATAAAAATATGGAGGAGACGCAAAACATAAAAGATTGTCGGTATTTAAAGTATGTTTGTTGTAGTTGTATGCTTGATGTAATATAAAGCTTGTTGTATTGGGTTGTTGTATGTTTGCTGGCACATACAGTTGGTTGTATCTGATTGTTATATATTTGCTGGTACATACAGTTGGCTGTATCTGGTCGTTGTATGTTTGCTGGTACATACAGTTGGCTGTATCTGGTCGTTGTATGTTTGCTGGCACATACAGTTGGTTGTATCTGATTGTTGTATGTTTGCTGGTACATACAGTTGGTTGTATCTGATTGTTGTATGTTTGCTGGTACATACAGTTGGTTGTATCTGATTGTTGTATGTTTGCTGGTACATACAGTTGGTTGTATCTGATTGTTGTATGTTTGCTGGTACATACAGTTGGCTGTATCTGGTCGTTGTATGTTTGCTGGTACATACAGTTGGTTGTATCTGATTGTTGTATGTTTGCTGGACACATACAGTTGGTTGTATCTGATTGTTGTATGTTTGCTGGTACATACAGTTGTGTGTATTATTTCAAGCTAATTAGAAATTTATTATACTTGACCGGTGACCCAATAATTGATAAGGATTGTTTTTGTATGATTGTTGTAATGGACTTCCTTAGCAACATATTAAAAGTCCTGACCGATCCGAACTGTGCTAAGTCCGCCATGTTGGAAAAATGGTGGATCAAGGGGTACCTTTCTCCGTTTTTTCCCCATTATCTTGGAAACGATTGATCTTAGGTAATGTGTAAGGGACCAAATAGAAAGAACATAACATTTTATACAATATAGATACTTTGGTTTTTATTGGCGTATTAGTATTGTCAAGCAAAAAAAGAGGGTTTGAAAAAAATCATACCCAAGAACGAATTATTATTGCCTAGAATATTAGAATTTCTATTATAATTAGTTATTATTATTAGCACCGCGTCTTACTACCCGTTCGGGTTATACGCACTTACGCTAATGTGTAGTGTTATGGTGATTGTGAGATGAAATGGGAGGAACTACAGTTTAACGTGGAATCCGAACCACGGTGGAGGCCTGGCATTCCCCACATTCACAAGATGTCTTGTCAGAGGTGAAGGAAAGGGTTTGGTAATCAGATAAATCTGTGCCGGGATCGAGGATTGAACCCCAGAACCCAGCATAGAAGTCCGACACCTTACCCCTAGACCGCCAGGTCACATTTTGATTAGTTAATCATCACATTATTATTCATATTTATATTAAAAGGAACGGAATTTTGCATAAGTTAGCTCAATGCAGAGTGAGCATAACGAGTCCCTGCATTGCGTCGTACATCATACACGTACGGTGGGATGAAAAAGGAGAAAAAGCCCGTGTTTTTGTAGTTTTTATGGCAAAAAAAAAAGGAAAAGATATTGATCCAGTACAAATATAGAACTTAATTTTCTTCACGTGGCAATCTCAACATTTCTTAAATATATGTCAAGTGTGTTCTGAAATCTAATGACAACTTTTTCTCTTCATTTAAAAAGTTTCTTATCTAATGTCACTATGTTAATGACAGCTATTCAACAACTGTTGATATCAACATGTGAAGAAATAAATTAGATGTTTGTACTGGAGCAATATTTTATTTATTTTTAACAAAAAAAAAATGTTTTGCCACAAAAACCGCAAAAACATTAGCCTTTTCTCGCATACCCTTCCATCCCAACGTAAGCCCCTAATTTGTGCTTAACTCTTCCGTTTGTTTAAATTAATTATATTTATATTGAATTAATAATATAATATTTGATAAAAGATTTTCTAAACGCCATCTTGTCTGTAGTAGGGTCGTCAACGCCGAGGATATCGATGCTACACACTGCTTCCTGCTCCTTTCTTTACTTGAAATGAACACATCCGGTCACGTGGTCGAGACGGAAACCCTTCGTAAATAAACTTGTTTTAAAATCTCATGCGGTGAGTGTTGTTTTAAATGTACGATGTAACTGCAAAGTTTATATTATATGGTGTTGTTTTTGAAACGGAAATGTTTTTTAACTAATGAGTGATTTATTGATTTGTAATATATATTTGGAAGAGAATACAATAAATATTAATAATATTTAGTACCGCGTCTTACTACCCGTTCGGGTTATATGCTTTAAGTACTGATTACGCTAATGGATTAGGAATTGGGAAGGTTTAATTAGAGGAATTGAACCCACATTTGCGTTGAGGTAGAGTGGAAAACCATTTAGGAAAAACCACCCCCAGTTCACCCGACCAAGATTCGAACCTCGATCTCCCCGTCCTCAGCAGTCGAGGTAAACACGACAAGCGCGTTAGCCAACTACGCCACCGAGGCGGGCGAGAATACAATAAAGATTGATATAAACATAATTATAAAAGAGAACAAACATAATATGGCTTTTACATTGCTGCCACTGGACAAAGAGTTAATGTCTGCTTCTTGAAGAAAATATGTCGTTATCACCCAATCCCCCGACTTAGATATCATTTCTTTAAGGATATCTATTCCCATCCTATGATCATGTCCTGTGTTTGTGTTTTATGTTATTTGTTCCTTTAACATGTTTCTATCTAAGTGTCCTTTCATTCTTTACATATTTCCTTTTTCTCTCTTTTGTATTTTTTTGGTTTCCTCTTTTAGGAAGTTGTGTTGCGCGTTTCAGACTCCTCCCTGATGAGTTCCGATAGAATGAAACCTAGGTCGAGGGATTGGCTGATTACGATCAATTTTCTTCAAGAGGCAGCTATTACCTCTTTGTCCAATGACAGCAGAGTAAAGTGTGAACTGTGTTCGTTTCATTGTAAAAACCATATTGTGTTTATCCCTTTTACATGTTTATATCCACCTTTCCTGTACCTTCTTCCAAATATATATTACCAACTACCTTAAAAAGAGAAAAGAGGTTTTCCTTTATTGATTTGTAAGCCACTTTTATTCACAATTTTTCTGCAGCTCAATACGATAGTGTTTATGAAAACTAACTGTGATGAGGTTTGTGCGTTGTGCGATGAAAAACTAAGCTCCAAGCCTAACCCCCGCAGTATAGCGGGGTCTTCCTACTTCTATAACAGCAATTAATGAGTTGGACGAAAGATTTAAAAATAAGGAGAAGGGAGGATAGGATTCTGTAACACTTCACACAAACTTTGTAGTCACTCTTTTCTTCTATTGAAGCGACTGATGAGATAGACTTAGACTCTGAAAAGAGCAAGTTTGTGATAAAGGTTTTCTGCTACATCTTGTGTATGGCCCCGTCAAGGAAACTTTAATGACATATTTGAAGCATACATAAAGTTTTTGCAGCCTGTGTGTTGATATTCATGAATAAAGTAAGTTTAAAAAAATAACGATTACGGCCAGAGTTTCATTATAGTGTTCAATGGCTACGAGGAAAGCCTTTTAAATATAAAATGTGGTGAAAGGGTTCATCAGTATGACTTGAAAAAAATACTCAGACATTGCTTTTAATAGGGAAACCGCTACTACTGTAAGTCAGGAAATATTAACCAATGAGAATAATAATTACAGATTGATATCTTTGTTGTCACATGAATTAAAATCTCCCTCAGCATCCAACGTATTGCAAGCTGCAGATTATGCAGACATTCTCATAGTCAGCACAGAAATAACTTCACCCAGCTCACAGCAGACTGTAATCGTTAGTGAAGATTTAGATATGGTGATATTCATGATTTAAGCTCCATTTTTTATGCGCTCCATCATAAAAAGTGCCCTTAAAATACGTTACACTTAAAACGATTGCATAAACTTGGTCCTAAATTAAACCTAAATATCTATCGAATAATACAAGCTTAAAACATGAATTTTTTTTTAATCTAAACTTATCCGAATCCCCTTAAGTTCATACTCGATTTTACAATTCTCAATTTATATTATTGAACATTTCCTATTTCACTATTTTCCCAAGAATCGAACCTCATATAAAACATATTTATTGAACTTCATAGCCAAGGCCGTAGCCAACTAATAATTTCAGGGTGGTGGGGGTTTAATGGGCACATCCTCCAATTGGCGGAGGCTAGGAAAAATTAAAAATTAAAAACCGTTCTAGAAGCTATCTGACGTGTTTTCTATAGTAACATAACCCCCTAACTTCCGGAAGCTAGGGGAAATCTATATATTTAACCTATAGAAGCTCTCTACAGTGTTTTGATAGTAACACAACCACCTAACTGCTGGAGGCTAAGGAATATCTATATTTAAACACCTCTAAAAACTCTCTAAAGTGTTTTTCATAGTAACATAGCCCCCTAACTGCTGAAGGCAAGGAAAATTATTAATATTAAACACCTCTAGAAACTACCTGAAGTGTTTTTTTAAATGGAAACATAGCCCCCTAAGCGCCGGAGGCTGGAAACAATTATAAATATTAATCACCTCTAGAAGCTCTCTGACGTGCTTTTTATGGTAACATAACCCTCAGATTTGTACTTGTACTTTAATTTTGATATAGTTTGAACCATAAATACAACCATATTTTGTTCATAAAATTTCAGGAGGTTTAAAAATCCAACCCCCCTCCCTGACTGTGATCTTGTTTATAGCATAGAAAAATAATTTAAAAATGTAAACAGTAATTAAAAACAATTCTTTTTAATTTTAACAAAGTAAAATATCCATCTTACCAAGTATAAAGCATACCATGTATAATTAATCAACTAATTAGAAATTACAAGAGCAAGCGTTTATATTTACCCACAAATAAAGCTTCACTGAGTCAAACATTTATAATTAATTTTTTTTAAAAAGGGTATAATAAACAATTGTTGAAGATACAAGTAATTTAAATTCACCAAATGAGGTTAGTTTGACATCCCTAATATAAACATGATACCCACCTCAAGTCCTATTATTTTCACGGCGGGTCTAGAGTTATCGATACGGACCGTACCAACCTTGTGAAATCTGAGCTCAAAGTGTCGCAAGACCACGATACGAGGATCAATTCAGTCAATGGCAGCGAGGAGTGAATTACTTTTCACCTCCTCTCGTAGGTATTTGAACCTTAGCCTCCCTTAACCATTCAACTCTAAAACTCTAGATTGGGGAGGGTTGGGGGGGGGGTGACTTTTCAATTACTGCTCCCAACAGCGCAGAATACAGAACACACGGAGATAAAAACTTCAATATTTCAGAAAAGAATAGGGGGCGGGGTGAGGAGGGGAAAAAGTATTAAATAATAAATTCATCCACGGCAAGGTAGTAAGATGATTGCCGAGGTGACTCTATAGAACGTCTATGAGTTGGAACAATGATTTCATTGTATGTTCCATGAGAACCTTTTGAACTGTAATGATTCAATTAAGTGAAGAAATGATGACAAAATGGCGAGGACAATTGAAAATAGAATCTTTTGGATTTGCGCACTTGTGCTCTACAACCAAGCCATTCCTTTTATATCAGGGCAGGTGACCTGGTGGTCTAGGGGTAAGGTGTCGGACTTCTGTGCCAAGGGTCCGGGGTTCAATCCTCGGTCCCGGCACAGATTTATCTGATTACCAAACCCTTCCTTCACCTCTGACAAGACATCTTGTGAATGTGGGGAATGGCAGGCCTCCACCGTGGTTCGGATTCCACGTTAAACTGTAGGTCCTCCATTTCATCTCACAATCACCCTACCATTACACATTAGCGTAAGTGCGTATAACCCGAACGGGTAGTAAGACGCGGTGCTAATAATAATAATATATCAGGGCATTCTCTGGTAAACACATTTATAACTGAGCTATTCCTTTTGTATCAGGACATTCTCTGGTGAACACATTTATAACTGAGCTATTCCATTTGTAGCAGGACATTTTCTAATGATAACATTTATAACTGAGCCATTCCTTTTGTATGAGGACATTATCTTATGATAACATTTATAACTGAGCCATTCCTTTTGTATCAGGACATCATTCCCTGGTGAACACATTTATAACTGACCCATTCCTTTTGTATCAGGACATTCTATGATGATAACATTTATAACTGAGCCATTCCTTTTGTATCAGGACCTTTTCTGGTGAACACATTTATAACTGAGCTATTCCTATTGTATCAGGACATTATCTTATGATAACATTTATAACTGAGCCATTCCTTTTGTATCAGGACCTTTTCTGGTGAACACATTTATAATTGATCTATTCCATTTGTATAAGGACATTCTCTGGTGAACACATTTATAACTGAGCTATTCCATTTGTATCAGTTTATTCTCTGGTGAACACATTTATAACTGAACCATTTATTTTGTAGTGCGAGATTCTCTTGTGATAACATTTATAACTGATCTAACCTGGTTATGTAAGGACAGTTTTTGGTGATTACATGTATGTGCGTGTTATTGATTCATTTTTTGGTCAGAATTTTAAAAATCTGATCCCTTATTTAACATAAACATAATCCTTGTACCACAAACTCAAAACCAGAGTATTAGAGCAAACTCTTTTACTATTTGTCACTAGGCCTATTTTCAATTATTTACTGTCGTAATAAAAGTTTAATTTATAAAAGTAAATTTTTAGTCACGCATGAACTACAAGCTATTTTAACCTAAGCCAACATCCTCTAACGCTTACAGCAACCACAATAAATTGTAATATTCGATCAAGACCAACACAAATCCACATTATTTTGGGCACCTCTTTCACAACTCACATCGATGGGCACGCGGAATAAATGTCAGACTCATCTAGTTTGGTTTGCCTCTGATTGGGGTTCGACTGAATGATTAGAGGTTAGTGCTTTCTGGATGATTTATTACTCTCCCTCCACATTAAATTCCTCTGAATATAATACTTTGTTTAAAATTCAACCTCCCTCGTCCTCGTGGGAATAAAAGTGCATATTGTCCGGATGGGCAGTAAGAATCGTCACAAATCTAGGACATAGTCACTATCCACACCTTTATGGAAATTACCTTGAGATTATACAATATTTATACAAAATAAATAGGATCAAACAACCGAAATTTAGTCTTCATGAGCTGCAAAGGTGGCAAGCTACAAAAAGGAACTAATTCTAAAGGTGGCCACAGGCACTTATAGCCCAATTTGATCCTTGCTGTAAAGCAATATAAAAATGATTAAATAAACCTTAAGGCCCATATTCAAGAACTAGGCCGAGTGAAACAAGAGGGTGAGTTGATTTGTATCAAAGTAGATCTCAATTCGACTCGCCTATTCCAATTTTTGTTTCGCTCAGCCTTGTTCTTGCATACGGGCCTAAGTATCCAGGATGTAGTCAGCACCTCTATCAGAAACCGCTGACACTATTGTACCAACCCTGATGAGTCCTTGAGCCCTGACTGTAGAACTTGAGGTTGCTTCAATTCCTCTTCTTTCTCTACAGCCACGGGATCAAAAGTCTACTCGTCGTGTTGCTTTTCCTCGACCTAAAGTCTCAGTCGCGTAGAAATAAGCTCCACACAGACTTAGTGTGAGCCCACCCTGATCCTCCACAGAACAACGAGAAATAGGCAGGAGAACATTTGCCATCACGTTTTATTGTAGTTGTGAGTTAGGGAGCAAGGTCCAGCTATGAGGGAGGTCAAGACACGCCTAGTAATACAGGGAACAAGGTCCAACTATAATGTAGGTCATGGCACGCCTAGTAATACAGGGATCAAGGTCCAGCTATGAGGGAGGTCATGGCACGACTAGTAATACAGGGATCAAGGTCCAGCTATGAGGGAGGTCATGGCACGCCTAGTAATACAGGGATCAAGGTCCAGCTATGAGGGAGGTCAAGACACGCCTAGTAATACAGGGATCAAGGTCCAGCTATGGGGGAGGTCAAGACACGCCTAGTAATACAGGGATCAAGGTCCAGCTATGGGGGAGGTCAAGACACGCCTAGTAATACAGGGACCAAGGTCCAGCTATGGGGGAGGTCAAGACACGCCTAACAAGACAGGGATCAAGGTCCAACTATAATGGAGGTCATGGCACGCCTAACAAGACAGGGATCAAGGTCCAACTATAATGGAGGTCATGGCACGCCTAGTAAGACAGGGATCAAGGTCCAACTATAATGGAGGTCATGGCACGCCTAGTAATGCAGGGATCACGGTCCAACTATAATGGAGGTTATGGCACGCCTAATAAGACAGGGATCGAGGTCCAACTATGAGGGAGGTAATAGCACTTTGGTTGAGCCATGTAGCAAGATAAGCAGAAATTAGATAATATGTACCTGCATTATTATGTACAGGCTTATAAAAACTAGTACCATGTGAACCTCTCTCTCCCAGGGTCATCCGGATGATATTAAAATCTCAACCTGACCCGCCACAGCTAATCTAATCCCTTACGAACCTGGCTCCTATACCACATGGCAACCAGTTCGGGTCTGCATGTTTTAACAACAAGGCTGGTTGTTTTAAGGAAATTTGAGGCCAAGAGTAGTAGATAAACTTATTAGCTTCATGTTTTTTCTCGCGTTAACCTCTTTCTGCTCAAGAGGAAGTTCTGACAGGCTTCTCGTCCTGATTTAGATTAATATAGCTTGGTTTAGATCGGAATATTTTAAATCTATAACGGCCGGTATCTTAGATCGGTGGTCCGCTCATCTGCCTACTCATCTTATGAGTCATTGACTCGATACCCGGTTGTTTTCATTTTAATTATTATTTTTTTATCTTTTTCATGGGTATTTAACGTTATGGTGTCTTTTGAAATATATGTACAATAATTAAGTCAGGGCAGGCAGATTACCAAAAGCCACCAGAATAATGGTAAACATGATAATAATACCTGTGCTGGGCCTAAAACACCAAACGTAATCAAACTAGAATACCTCAGAATAATTATATTATTATTATTATTATTATTATTATTATTATTATTACAATGGTTATTTTAGTGAAAAGATTTCAAATTTTGAAAAAACTTTTACCAACTCAAAATGTGATCGTAGGCCAACTTATGACTATCTACTTTACAAACATTTTAATACCGATGGCTGAATACTGGGACAAACACAGAGACCAGACTCCAGGGCATTACATTCCTCATTTCGTGAAGAATAAACAACCATCGACTCACTCATTAGTAGTGTCGTGTAGTGTAGTGTTGTCAAGAGAAGCAGAGTAGGTTTAAACTGTAGGCTACCTGTGATTTGTTCTCATCACTCAGTAGAACACTCATTAGTAGTATCGTTTAGTGTAGTGTTGCCAGGGTAAGCAGAGTTAGTTTAAACTGTACCTGTGATATGTTATCGTGACATGAGAAACACGAAAAGACAGTGCAATTGCAAACTAATTATGAAACCCAGGTATTATGAAGGATCACTCAGGAATAAAAATCAGGAAAATCTATTCTAGACACACACCTCAATCAATGACTCTTTAAAACCAAACAAATGAAATTGACAATAATAGCCAGAGAAATAAATATGACACAAATACTACGCTTACTGGTCCTGCTCCAGTATAGTCCATGTGAACCTTACAGTTTACAGAAACACTCGCCAGGAGGTTTCTCTACCATTTCATCTAATAACATATCAATGTTTATGTTCGTCATTCTATGCACATATATAAACGCCAGTCCATTAAGTCCTTGACCTGCCACGGTGCTTCTCAGGTAGGTTTTAATACATGCAATGTTGAAAATGAGCGTTCTGGTGCGTAGTTGTAACTGGTGTTACAGAAAACAACCCAGGGCAGTTAATGTGTAAGTGAAAAAAATAGTTTCATTGCATTTATTCAGAAAAGAGATGAAATACAAAGTCCGAGGATCCATGTTTTGATTGTGAAAATTTGAAACTTGTGTGTCTTTGTTTCTTCTTTTGTTGGTAGATAATGCATTTAATTATTTTAGATATTAGGGGGTATATATATCCCCCTAATAACCTCCTGCCTACGCCCCTGAGTGTATCTGAAATATTTATATCTTCACCTCATTGAAGTAACTGAAAAAATGTCTTGAAATAACATTAAAATAAACGTTAAATTTTCATAATTACAGTATTTAATCTTTATTATAATTTTTCATTTTTGCATGTGTTAAAATACGTTTAACACATATTTTTTTCATGCGCCGTCCGCGCCTCCCTGAATACACTCACGACCCCCAGGTTGGTAACCACTGTGTTAGTGAATGAGAGAGGGTTGTCTGTGGTGAACGTATTTCATGATTAACAAACGTAACGAGTTTAGAAGAGTGAGATATTGACTGTCAAGTTGTACTTTGTATTTTGTCTGATTAAAATATATTTAACTTTACTGTATTAAAGACATTTTGATTAATTTAACTAAGTTAATTTAATAAACACTATACATAGGCAATGGAAACTATACTGCAGTTTATTATAACGGACATATCTGACTCGGAATGTGAGAAAAGTATCGATACTTTAATAATCTCGATATTTTCCTTTCGATACTATTACTTTTTTACTCGATACTTTTTCCGATACTTTTATTGATATTAGTACTCAAACTCAGGTATTGGATCGGTATCGAAAGAAATTTTTTTTTTGTTTTCTTCACTCATGCTGTGGTTAAATGTTTACCAAGGTGCATTCTGGAGTAAGAACAAATTACATTATTTCTCAATTCTCACTTATTTCCTGCGTGACAAGCAAATCTCCCAGTCTTTATCAATGAGCACGGTCAACAAAAACTAAACAAAATAAGCTTTTGTAAAGCTCAATAAACTCAGTCAAATCAAGGGTACCCCAAACAGACGTAGCAGAAAAGTTTATGTGCATTGTTTAAGCAGATGAAATAGGACGAAGCAGCCATTCTTCTATTGTTTGCCAATAGTTAGTAATATATATTACTGGAGTACATAAACGATAAATTTAGTTTAAATACGACACCTCCCAGAAATGAATTATGGAAGTTTTTTTTAAAGTTGGATATCGAAAAAAGAACTTGTAAAATTGGTCTAAAGCATTAAAAACCAGTGAGAATACTTCTAACCTTAGGAAGCATTTGAAGAGAAACCCTAAAAGTTAGGTCAAATTGCTATAACTTAAATTTACTTAGATTAAAATTTCTGTACTGATACTTACTACTATCGATACTTTTCTTTCGATATCTCATTCCTATATCTGACGAGTAGGAAAAGTTACTAGATCTACTTTCGCGTAAACATACATAAAGTCATTTAATATACAGCTGTTATTTTTGGTAGATGTTACCTATAAAATAATGTTAGTAATATTTTTTAGCGTTGCGTCTTAATACCCATTCGGGCTATAAGCTTATTTACTAATCACGCTGATGTGTTAGGGATAAGGACGTTTGTAATTAGAGGAAGTGTACCATAAATATTAGAAAACAATTTTATAAAAACCATCCCCAGTACACCCGACCAAGATTCGAACCACAATCTCCTCGCCATTGGCAGTCTAGTCTACTACGAGAGTAGCGTATTATGCGGCCACAGAGCGGGTCTAATAATAATTAGTATACAGTAAAATATTATCAATGCTGACCACGGTAAATATTCTGGTACAGAGTGGCCCACGGAAAATTAGCCCACCTCCTATATCCAGCAAGCTCCTCACTCTGAATTGGAGGAGGTGAATCCCCTTCCACCCATATTGTGACATTAAGAATGAGTCAATAAAGCTTTAGACAAGCAGTTCACTTGTTCATTCTTCATGTCACAATATGGGTGGAAGGGGATTCACCTCCTCCAATTCATAGTGAGGCGTCTGCTGGATGTAGGATGCGGGCTACTTTTCCGTGGGCCACCCTGTATATTTTAAAGAAGCTCTAAATACCACTTGTAAGAAAACCAGGATCTTTTAGTTGCTAGACCGAGAAAAGATTAGACTTAGGGTCGCAAGCATAGAAGTTTGGTAGGCACTGACTTAGACATTGATACATTTATATTAATGATTATTTTAACTTCAAAAAATTACTAAAATATAATTTATTTTGGAATTTTTACTTCCGGATATGTTTCGTGGTCAGCGTTCTTGCCAAATTTGTTCATAACACGTTAATTAATTTAAATTTATATATATAATGAAGACAACAACAATAATTGAATCTACATAAATAATTGTTTCAATAATGTTTTAATCATTACTATTGTTCCGTCTACATGTTCAATTGTTAACTCGTATGTCATGATTTAAAACATACATCTCGGTCTACTCGCAAACTATTTATTTTCAACAAACCAAATACTTTGTTGCTTCTACCCCCTACTCCCCCCCACCCTCGCTACCAATGGGACTGTGTTTGATAATTACTCCCTGTTCTATTTCACTGAGCACATATAAATCATTGTTCAACTAAATGAGTAAAAGTGTGATGAATAAAATAGGTGAGTATAAAACAAGAGTAAATTGAGCGTGGTTTATCAACATAGGTTGCAGTGCTCTACGCATTTGTACACAAATGGACGTTATTTTATTTATTTTGTTTAATTTCTAGATCGTGACCACTTTCAGGTGTGTAGCACAGTCTGTTTATAATAAAAACATACTTCCTCTTTTAAACTACATATCTACTAATGATGTTAATAATTCCATACAGAATGATTGTTTTACTAGATAATTTAATCTACAAAAACTATATTTATAGCTTGCAAGTGTATCTGACAATACGTTGAGGTTAAATGTACAGACTCAAATCATATACATCTGTTCTTTAATTCATATTTATCAATGTCAGATTGCTTCTTCTTCTCCTTACCTCTTCTTTCGTATCTTCATCATCTCTCATTTCCATGAAGCCAATTTGAGTCTTTCAAGAATAGCATTCATTCTGATTGAGGGCAAATTTAATTTTTCCATACATCCAATATCTTGTTTTGGTAAGGTATCTACTATTGTTTTATAATTCCAACAAACCCGCATCGAGGTGTTTTTACAACATTCAACTGAAGTCATCCAAATAAAATCCCATTGTAAGCATTCCTCCCAAACATTTCCTAGAGAACAATTTATTATCGAAGAACAAAAGGTTTGGATAAGTACAGTTTTGAGGATATAGTTCTAATTTTTTGGAGATACTTTGAAATACTCTGGAATGTTTCTGTAGCTCTTTGGAAAGCTGCAGGTCTTAATTAGCATTTTAATTTTCTTTTCTTAATATATTCTGCGCTATTTGTTAGTCAATAAGTAATGTAAGCTTGCTTTCCCAAAAAAGTATCCAAGTTTATAATGAATCCATCCCAAGCTAGCCCAATGATAAAAACTATCAGAAATTGTATCCAAGTGGTTTTAATTGTAGCTATCCCAAGCTATCCCAGTGATAATAACTGCCAGAAAGTGTATCAAAGTGTTAATCAAAGCTATCTCAAGCTATCCCAGGGATAAGAATTCCTATAAAGTGTATCCAAGCGATTTTAACTGAAGCTATCCCAAGCTATCCCAGTGATAAGAACTCCCAGAAAGTGTGTCAAAGTTGTTTTAATTGAAGCTATCCCAAGCAATAAACATATTTTTTTATACATTTATAAGAGCCAAACATATAGATACAGTAACATAAAACATAGTTTTTAGATTTTGACACGCAATTATTAAAAAAGCTATACCTTTTATAATAAAGTTTTATGGATAAAATATTATTTCTAAGTTTATTATCTACAATTTAAAATAAAATTCACTCCTATATATCTAACGGATGAGACGTTATAACTGTTTATATTCATTGACAGCAGCATGGTGGGATGACCATATTGATGACGTCATATATAGTACTTACATCACTATTATTTTTAAGAATGCTATATTTTGATTACTTATATCAGAGGTGAGCTCTCTCCGTGGGCCACATGGTCATCTGTGAGGTCTCTATCGGGCTGCATGCGACGAAAATATAAATTAATAGATAATAAACTTTATGTTCACTCGAAAAAATGTAATAGTCATATAACTATATAACTTTGGTACACAAAGCAAATAAAAGTGCAATAATATGTTTATAAGTAAAACTAGTTTTATTAAATCTGTTTGGGAGTGAAAGTTACATAACGAACCTTAATATAGTTGCACCCACACAAACTAGATTATTTTAGTCTCCCTTGAAATCCAGCTGGAGCCCAAAATATCTTTTTGGTTCGAAATCTGTCAATGGGAAGGCAAGTGGAGTGGTCTGTAGTGTTGTAAAACCCGGGAGACAATGAATGTGTCTTGTTCTAGGTTGTCGAGACAAGTGAAGGTTGGTTGTTGGACTGCAATTACATCCACTAGCAAACTTACCCACATCAGTGGGCACGCCGACTACTGGATGCATTGAGGGTGTTTATTTAAACCTGTTTTCTCACCCTCGATGCACCCTCCCACCTTTTTTATTCGTGGTCCAACAATGTAATTACATTAGAATAACCCTTATGAGCTGTAATACTTGTTTATAAACATCTGTATCTCACCCCTTCCACCACGTCCTCGTTGTAAGGTAGGAAATGACCAACCCTTCAATTCCTGCTCCAACATCACACAATTGTTGATTATTTGCACCAAATAAGAAAGAAAGCATTGCTTACACTAATCTCATCATGTTTGTTCTTTCTATTGTTCACGCCATTATTATCTACAATGGTAGTTATTACCATTAGCTGCTCTGTCTTTCGACAGGTTCGTTGAAATAACAAACTAAGTCTTAAATAACGTGAGATTTCTATAACGCATATCAGCATCCCTACTTGAAGTGTGACTTCATGACAACAGGGATATTGTGTAGTTATCATGTCCTCTTGAAGTGTAACGTCATGACAGAGGATGTTCTAGTTGTACCTGAGAACTACACCAGATGAAAGAGATGACGCTATGCGTTCATAACATCACTCGGAAATAAGTCTGTGTCCTATCTTGGGAAACAACCTGTGTGAGGGTAAACCCCATCACCTCACTTGTAATTAAACGGCTAAGTGGCTAAGTGCACGTTCCCCCTCTCCTCTTCATCGCACTTTATTGCCATGTCGGGCGCTCAGACCACTTCTCTGATGTGTTTCGGAGAACATGGAGAATTACAAGAATAGCTCCACCCGGAGAGGAGAGTTATAAGAGAGGGGAGAACATGGAAAGAGACGAGAGTAGCTTCACCCGGAGAGTTATAAGAGAGGAGAGAACATGGAGAGAAACGATAGTAACCTCACCTGGAGGAGGAGAGTTATAAGAGAGTGGGAAAACATGGAGAGAGACGAAAAAAGGCTTCAGCCGGCAGAGGAGAATTATAAGAAAGGGGAGAATATGGAGAGACACGAGAATAGCTTCACCTGGGAGAGGAGAGTTATAAGAGAAGGGAGAACATGGAGAGAGACGAGAATAGCTTCACCCTGGAGAGGAGAGTTATAAGAGAGGGGAGAACATGGAGAGAGAAGAGAATAGCTTCACCCGGGAGAGGAGAGTTATAAGAGAGAGTAGAACATGGAGAGAGACGATAGTAACCTCACGAGAAAGGGAAATGGGGAGCTATGGGAGGGGGGGGGAGGAAGTCTGGTCAAGTTCCATTGCATTAATGGCAACCCTGCTTACTGAATTAATACTTGCACACAAATAAAAGCTATGGGGACGTTATTTAAGAATAGTAAGTATTTTCTTAATGCTGTTTGGCGTCAACTACTTTTTTTTTTCTGTGGGTAGGTAATGAGTATAAATGGTCATATTTATTGAACACAAACATTCTTTATTTCTACTCCTTCAACCCATTCACCGCCTGCCTTTCGTATTTATCTTTCTTCTACTCCTCGCTCTTTATCTGCTAGAAGCTGCTGTGTTTAGATACCTCATTATAAGTCAGAAATAATATTTGCTCTAAATGAAAGTAGCATGCGTTTATTTACATTCGTTTATTTGCAAATATAGTCCACTCTGGTTTATCAACATATCATTTTGTCTGTTTTAAATTATGCCATTTAACAAACATCTTTAAACAGATTTAATCTAGAGTAGTGGCGTGTTGTGTATTGTTTTCAGGGTAAACAAAGCTTGTCCAAGCCATATATGTAATATTTTATTTTCCATTCAGCCCCCATTTGACCAATTGCACATAGGCTCTACTCTGCATACCTCACATGGGAATATGGTTTTGTTGATATCGGACCAAACAGTGTTTTACTGAGTTACCCTGCTTAGATTAGCAACACTCTACGACACGATATTAACAGTTAATCTAGTTAATTATTCATTATCCATAGCACAAACTTTCCCATGACTATCCTTTGGTTGTTGTGGTCATGCAAAAAGTACCCTTAGTTTTACAGTTTTACATTTATTTATCTCTTTCTCTTATATATATATATAAAGCTGACTGTATATCTGTTCAGAAATGAAAACCCACTTCCAGAAGAGCTAGAAAATTGATATTTGTCATGAAGGTAGAGTGATTGCCCTAGATAGCTAGAAAAATCTAAAAACATGAAATTTCAAAATAGGGTAGGGAGCTATAATTTAAAAAAACCTTTTTAGATGGGGTAGAAAATTAAAATTTGGCAGGACGGTAAAGGGATCACTCCAAATAATCATACAAGTATGAAAACCTTAAACTTTTATATGGGATTTTGGGTTACATTGGAAGGAGTTGGGGGGCGGGGGAACATAAACATAGCTACTAAGTATCGTAGAAAATCTAAATTTGGCAGGCAGGTAAAAGAGCATCTTCATATAACCAAATAAATATTAAAATTTGAACTTTTTAAGGGGTAACTGGACATGTGTGGGAAGGGAATGTAAGTTAAGTGGATTGAGATTTCAAAAATTAAAAAAAATATTCTTAGTTTGGGATAAAACTGAAACTCGGCAAGCGACCTTAGAAACTATTAAGGTCTACAAATAAACATTAAAATCAGAAAATTTTAAATTTCTAAATTGAACTCCGGTAGTTAAGGAGGAGGAGGAAGAGGAGGAGGGAGTGGTATGTGAGGGGTAAAAACCTTTTAGGGTAGTTATAAAATTAAATTAGCCAGGAATGTAGAGATATCACTTTAAATATCAAATTAAGTGCTACATATTATTTTTTAATATGTGGGGGCTGGTGAAATGGGAAGGCTTAGAAATTTCCAAAACTAAAAGAATAAACTACTTATAAGTGTGGTAGAAGATTTAAATTTGCCAGGCTGGTATAAGAACCACCTCAAACATCCATTATGTTCTGCTACTTAAATTTCAAAATGAAGAGGTACTAAATGGAGAAGGAAGCTCTCTCATTGTGCCTAAAATTAATATTAAACACCTTTTTTTGGTGTGATGTAAAGTATTAGTTCTACATATACATCAATAAACATTCCCGGAAAGGCAAATTACGTCTGAACATATCAATTTTCAAAATTTAAACCCGGGAAATTTAAGAGCTAAAAATTGATAAAATTATTATAAAACACTACTTTCCTGAGTGGCTTTTAGTACTTTTGGTATTTATATCTTTTTTATTTTTATTAGATTTACTTTTGGGCCTTTTAAACAATTTATATTTTTATATTACCCTACCTATCACTTAAATCCTTTTTCTCTTATTACCTATCCTTTTTATTAATTATTAGATTTAATTTTGATCTTTTTGACACTTTTTGACCTTTTTACCGCAAAGTGTTTCTCCCAGTAAAAGCTGGGTACTTCATGTAAAAAGGTTTATACATGTAAAAAAGGGTAAAATGGGTAAAAAGTAAATTAATAAATTTTGTATAAAGGATAAAGAGGTCTAAATAAAAAGTATCATATTTTAAAATGACTAAAAGGGTAAGACCAGCAAAAAATGGCCAAAAATGTCTAAAAAGGATAAAAGGGTAAATGGTTAAAAATGGTAAAAGTGCTAAAAGCATAAAACAGGGCAAAAAAGGTTTAAAAGGGCTATAAGGGCAAACGGGGGTTAAAGGGTAAAAAGTGCAAAAAGGGTTCAAACGTTAAAAATGACCACTAGTCTAAAAAAGTTAAAAAGGGTAATTAGATTAAAAGGTGTAACATAAAAGTGGTAAATAAATGCCAAATAATTGATTATATTTACTTTTTACCCTTTTTTCCACTTTTAAACTTTTATCCCTTTTTACAATTTTTTTTCTTATTGCCATTTTTACCCTTTTAATCCTTTTAACACTTTTTAACCATTATACCTATCCTTTTTTTTAAATAAATTTTATTAGATTATGTTTTACCCATTTTGCACTTATTACTATTTTTTACCCTAAATTATTTCTCCAGAGTAACGCTGGGTACTTCATGCTATTATTACTATAAAATAAAAGTATTTAAATTTGTATTATCTAACGCACCACTGTGAAATTTTGTTCATTTCCCTCCCATAAATGAGAAATTAACACTTTAGGGCATGTCTATTGTATTCTATCCTATGGTTAAGTCCAAACTGATTGAGCTTATTCTGCAATATTAGGTCAGTGTAGTATACTAGGTAGATTTAGTCTGTAGGTCGTGTACTGATTTAATATATGTGTTTAGAAATAGAATGTTATTAATGGTGTGATAAAGATGATGATTAAATAAATATTAAGACACATTTGTTTCTTTAAAATCCAAGTCTTAAAAAGCGAATTCGAATAAGAAAGAAAGCTCAAAACTGTAATTGAAAAATAAGTATCGAAAGAAACTCTGTTCAAAAGCTGTTCTAAAGTTGTTTTATTATTTGTAAAAGATATGTAATCTCAATATAATATGTTGTAAGAAATACAGTTCCTATGTGTTGGAATATCCTGATTAAACCTCAAAGAGGCTAAAGAAAGCCTTACATTTTAAGAGCATCAGATGTTTTGAAATCCTCCCACCCTCCAATGTGTAAGGGGCATGTACTGTACAAAATAATGCTTTTACTCCTATTGATCGTTCGGCTGGTGCACTGGTAAAGTAATAGTCGCCATCTACTTGCCCTGAAGCAGCGGGTAATGCATATCAAGTAGAGGTTGAAGGGGCGAACCACCCTTACAACTCAACAAACGAGGGAGAACACACTAACTGGGACACAGATAATAGTAGGATTACTTTTATACCTTTTCCCTTAATGCCGTCAGAGGTTCAATTTAGATAGTCTTTGGAAGAAGGATTAGAAGAGTGAATATTGCCAGTACTGCCTATTAGAGAATTTAACTTTTCTAGTCTAAGGGAACAGGATGAGGGTGAGAAACTGTGCCAGTATAGTCTATAATCATGTTCAACTCTCAAGCGACAAGATGGAAAAGGTGAAGTTTTAAGAAGATGGGACGGAATTCATCCTGAAGATAGGACTGGAAACCAAGGAGTGGGGAGTGTTAAAATATCCGGTACTCCTGGCTAGGGGATGTAATTGGGGATGAAAGTCAATCACGTTAGCACTGATCAGGTTAAAACTAATTAAAGTCTTGTCTGGTGGCCCCAGTATTGGGCCCCATCCCATGTTGATAACGACGGGGCCCAACAATCACTCATTCCGCCGGGTAATTGCATGTGTGAGAGAGTGTCGAATGTTATTAACTGTTTATTAATCACATATGTGAGGTTGTCGGTTATTATTAACTGTTTATTAATCATGTGTGTGAGGTTGTCGGTTATAATTAACTGTTTACTAATCACAAGCTGGTATGGTTTACCGAAGATGGGAAGGACGGAGCTATAATTCTGCCTGGGAGGAATGAGAGTGTTATTTTTTCGTAAATGGTTTCCCACTCTCCCTCCACGCGAATATGAATACACTCCCTCTGAATTTAACCTTTTTCATCCTTACCTCACTAGTGTAGATATGTTTATAACCCGTCCGTGTATTAAGACGCGGTCGGAGAACAAGGGTAATGCAAACAAAATACCGTAACTTAACCTAATCCTCCACCTTTTTAAAAATAAAATATATTTCCATAGAGGCTTCGAAGGAGCTAAAACCTTTTTGGAAAAGTTGCATTGAGGTTACGGAACCATCTCCTGACTAAACATACCTTAGGGGAAGATACACCCTCCCTTTTGTTGTATTCCAGGAGAGGGAGGGGTGCAGATTGGGTTACAGCAGTGGCGTGACATCGACTAAAAGAAGAAGAGGGTAGGGGGAGAGCGCTCCAAAAGTAGTAGTTTGAATGAATTAAACGGAAAGGTTGAAAAGAGAGAGAGAGAAAGAAAAATAAAAAGTTATAAAGAGTACCATGACTAGATTATTGCCACCGAGTCACCTGAGTTTCCACTAACATTATAGTGAGGGGGGTGAGAAGGGACCCTGCCCATCCTTTTCTCCAGGGGATGAATGAGGAGGGGCTAATACAAAAATATATCGTGCAGCATGGTATTCAGTTCTAATGACTGCTAACACCCCCCTATCTGTCCATAGCATTACAAAACGTTATTATTCACAGGCCCAGAGATAAGTGCGACATAGAGATGTATCATACAAGGCCGTAATGACTCCCCTATGAATGTAATTAAGGAAATATAATAGATAGTATACTCTGGTGCACGTAGAATTGACCCACAAACACAAGGGATAGCTATGTTTACGATTTTTATTAATTATTATGATATGGTTCTAGTACACTTTATTTTAATTAATCATTTTGATCTAATTTTGGGACGTGCACAACAACCTGAATCCATAACGTCCATACAATACTTCTTTTATCATGGTTTCCGACATTTCCAAGATGTATGCATTCAAATGACTTCAATATAATAATGATGATAATGGTTGAATCTATAATAAATTGACTCTAATTTTTACAACTGAATATTGAGAAACAATTTAGTAAAATCATCTTTGTCAGTCGCGGCAGGAATTTTAGCCCCCCTTCACCAGAAAGGTGGTCTATATGAGCCTAACATTCAGCGAACGTGCTTATCCATGCAGTTATTTTCAACTTGACCTCACCATGAATAAAACACAGGAATCTTATATGAATGTTCAGAAGCACCACTAGTCTATTTAAAATGTCTAGCTTGATGTTTATAACTGTTAATAAAACCAAAGGATCAATAGTTCCTCTAATCGAGCAGTAATGTAATATGTTTCATTGTGATTCTGATAGCAAGGGCACTGGCTGGCGGATACAAAATATAAACTACAATAAGGTGTTATGGAAGGTGACGCGATTAAAAGTAATTGGTTTGCCAGTTTTTATAACAAAAAAACATGTTTGGTAAATATAAATTATATATTGTTGCTGTATATTTCTTTAGTTTAATTTTCTACACAAAATTGTATTTTTTGAACTTTTGCTACCAGGATTTATCTGCTAGACATCTTTGGTCTTCTACTGGCAATAGCGGATATGTAACCGTCTTCTGATGTTGGGACATCATGAATCTGAGGTTACTTCGCTCCGATGTGATGATGATCATGATTATATAAGTCTTAAACTTAACTTAAGCCTCGTGAGTCAGACCATGATAACCATTGGTACAATTCTTCTTTGGGAAAAATACCTATGGTACCACCAGGAATGGAACCCGGTACTTCCCACTTTGTAGCCAGGAATACTGACCACCACACCAAGAGGCAAACCAACCAATGGTAATTTTAAAGTGGGATGGAAGGGGACCAAAGAAAGGCCAATGTTTATGCAGTTTTTATGTCAAAACATTTTTTGGCCAAAATAAATAACATATTGCTCCAGTACAAAAAACGAATTTAATTTTCTTTATATGGTGACCTCACCCTTTCTTGAATATCTGTCAAGGATGTTTTGTAATTTAATTACAGTATTTTATCATTATTTAAAAAGTTTGTTAGATAATGCCACCATGCTCATTATATACATTCAGGAACTGTTTATTTCAACATGTGAATAAAATTAAATTATGTTTATACTGGAACAATATTATATTTATTATGGCGGAAAAAAAATGTTTTGCAATAAAAACTTCAAAAACACTGGTTTTTCTTGCATCCCCTTCTATCCCACCTTAACGCTTCTTGAATATTTGTCATGAGCATGGTCGCAACATTTTTCAAGTAATATTGTAGAAAAAACCTACCACGCTAATGGCAGATAGCAGATATTACGGTGTGTAAATAATTAAATTAAATATGTATACAGACTCAATACTTTGTTTATGTTGCACCAACACTTTTTTTGCTATAAAAGCTGCAATAATACGGACCTTAACTTGCACCCCCTTCCATCTACCATATATGCATTCATACGTCGAGCGATGTGTTCTGGAGCTGTTAGTTTAAATATAAAATAATATGAATAGTGTAGTTGCATTTTATCAATGCTGAACTATAAAATACGTTTGTGTTTTCTAAACTAATTACACTAATGTGTTAGCGATAAGGAAAGTTGAATTTAGAGAAAGTTTACCCGAATTTATATGGAGGGAGAGTGTAAAAACACCTAAGGAATAACACTTTCGAGTCACCCGACCAAGGTTCGGAACCCCAACTTACTTTCATTTTCTTTCTTATTCTCATCTCTATTATCTTCTCATATATTTTTGTAGAGTGACACATGATCGTTATCTCTTTTATTAAGCATTGGTACAGTAATTCCCCTATTTAAACCCGCTGGTACCCTGTTCTCTTTCACAACTCTCTCAGATCCCTTTATAACTGTTGTATCCATGCAGGTCCTATAAGTTACACAGTAAGCTCGTCTACTCACGGTGCTTTCCCCCCATTTCATCCTATTTAATGCATCCTCCACCTCTTTCTTGTGGAACTCACTCCCTCCTCTCTTGTCAGTTCATGTTCCTCTACTCCACTCTTATCAATTTCCACTTCCGTATTGAATATCTTCTCAAATTATCCTCTTCAAGATTCTATCCCCTCCATAGTTCATGGTTGTAGTACAACCGGGCTAGTGAGGTGTTACAACCGGGGTACGTGAAGTGCAATACAAGGAACCTACCCATTGGGCCCCACCCGGCCTTTCCCACTCAATCTTGATATCACCGCCAAGTAGTGTACCCCCGGGAATAAGTAACCTGGTGGACGTTGGTTGGAACACCATTGGAAGCCTGAACAGTTGCATACGAGAGACAGGAGACTGGTCAGCAGCTTGTAGCAGGGTCTGGCCAGTTGGCTGAGAGTGTGAGGGTTGGTGATTTTTCTTCTTATCGTTTGGCATTTCTGACCGGAAGAGACATGGCATCCAGTTCGGTCCCATGTATGTAGACTATTCACCACGCTGGTGGCACTGCAATTTGCCCGGGGTACATCTATGGAGGTTGTCTACACGTACCCGAAATGAGATGATGTGATGATATTGTATATGGAGGTGTGAGCCAGTGGGAGATTTAAACCTAACTTAAGCCTAATTTACCAACCCTGGTGACTGTTGAGATAACTCCCCTTATGAGAAAGATACCCAAGGTACCAGCCGGAAATCAACCCCGGGACTCCTAGGTTTGTAGCCAGGTGCACTGACCACTACACCACGGGGTCATATAGTGTTGGTGGTGATGGGCTAAATTATCATCATCATCATCATCACCCGTAGCCTCATTTAAGGAAGATCACTACTATAAAAGGTTTTACCTTATGGTCTACAGGCATAGTAGGCCAGTTGCCATAACATGCACTCGAGAAAATAAAAATACATCTTTATATATATAACATTTTAACTATTCTACCTAGCTAGATACATGGAAGTTAGTACTTAGAGTAAATGTACCCCTATTGAAGGAAGGGAGAGTAATAAATCTTACAGGAATAAAACCACCCTTGGTGCACCCAGCATGGATTCGTATCCACCTTATACACACGTTCCTATTGGATTCATGCCTTAAACTATGAGGGAATAACAATCCCTAATGAAGGATTAGACCTAGATAGGTCAAAGGCGCGCTAAAGGCGAAAATACACGGTTTACTTTAGTTGAATATTGCGGTTGATTCAACCATTATGAAACAATGAAATTGAAAGTCAAATGCTTCCACATTTCTATTAAATTGACCAAACTAGTTCCCAATTAATTGTACGTGCTGGTTTTGATGTGATAAATATATATTTTAAAATAAAATAAATTTTGATCCTAGTTTTATATTATAAAATTAATACAGTAATTACATTAAGTCAACTATAATATTTATGTGTAGAACAGATTTTTAAAGAAAATATATAATAATCTAGATATATATGGTAGATTTATTTGAAATCGACTGGTACAAAGTATGTGTCCGAATATTCTAGAAGAATGGGCACCACATTTCTACCAAACATTATTTTAAGATTTGTTATGCTACATACTTACATGTAAAATATGTTGATTTGCCTTTAGTTTGTTTTTTATATATTCTTTTTTTAACTTAAGTATATTGTGTTTACAGGTTTTGAATTACTAGCAAAATGAATATTTTTTGTATAATTTACATAAAGTGTAAAAATATTGTAGGTATTTAATTTTCAGTGAGCTAAGAGAGTAGAGTATAAGTGATACTCAAATGACCGTGGTATCAGGGGGTGAGTGGGGAAAGGGTTAATTTTTTTCTTATACCCCCTGAGCATGTATGTGGTTATCAGGACAGTTGTATCTCCAGGGTATGTGTGTGTGTTTGTGTAGAGGGTTATCGATCAAGGCATGGTGGCGAGGGATGATTCAGGGGGATGAATTGGGAGGGGCCAGCGACTCGCGTGTGGATGTGCTCAGAGGGGGGTGGGTGCACGGGTGCTGAATACGCTCAAGGTAGATTATTTATTCACACGTCATTGATACGGGAGGTAGACAGATGTGTTTATGAGCACTAATTGCAATCACGAAAAAGTAAACAGGACGTTATTGAAATTGTATGGGATAGTCGATATTGATGATGGCGCTCTCTATCTTCCAAGGTGGAACGCTAAATAAAGCGTTCCTCGCAAATACCCCCCTAAAGAAGAGGATTTTAAACTTGTTAGCGTAGTTGCGTGGATCCATTTCAGTAAGGGCACGTTTAGGTAGTAATTTTTTTTAGTAAGGTCGTAAATACATCACTTTACCCATGGCGATAGCATCGAGCGTACGATTATGTCTCTAAGCCTCGTTCAATTGTTTCGTATTCGCCTTCGCACTTTGTACAGCCTTTTTGATTCCCATGGCTCCTACAGTGACGGCCTAAAGCGCGGCGATCAGAGGTAATATAGGTAGGATTCCACCCTTCTTCCGACGAGTAGTAGTAGCAGCAGTAGTAGTAGTACGCCATTTTTTAGCACCCCTTTGATGACGACGACCTTTCTTCTTCAGACCGGATCCCATCTTGACTTTAGCTCTCATCATGTTGGCAACAGCTCATGTGGCAGCTTTCTCACTCAACTTCGAGTCAGGTGCGAGTAAGTTTTTCCACACTTTCTCGGTAAGTTCGCGATCTGCGGTTTGACGTCCCGCAAGATCTTTCACCTTGGAGTAGACGATATCATGTTTCTTACAGTAACGATCTAACTCATTTATTCCGGGATTACCTCGTTTCAATCTTTTTCCAACTTGGTTCCTAGTCTGCAGTACTGGTATCCAGGTATATGAACCTTGAATGGTATAATATTGATTATCTTATTCAACAATCCTCCTCCCCTTTTTTGCTTCATGACACGTACTGATTCCTATTTATTTGGGTGCGTACATTATATAGTTTCAACTAGTTGACATGTGGCTCAAGAAACAGACTTTTTAACTGTATGCAACAACGATCACGATGGGGGTAGAGCCTTACCTCAGGGACACGGTACGCTGTTACCTGAAACTATCCGTTGCATCATCTGCGGACCTTCGAATTGTGGTCATATCAACGCTATGATTAGTCTGTTGGAGGAACCTAACAGTCTACGCTTCAAGAACGTGTACGTTTACTCTAAGTCGTTATACCAGCCCAAGTATCAACGTTTATCAAAAGTTCTCTCACTCATCAAAGGCATGGGCTATTTTCCTTATTCTGACGACGTGGAAATTATCCCACCGTCCAGGGCCAAACCCGACTCTGTGTTCATTTTTTACGACATCGCTTGTGATAAACAGTTTAACATACAGGCTTATTTCAGTATGGAGAGACATAAGGCTATAGACTGTTTCTATCGTTGTCAGACGTAATCGTGCATACCGAAACAGATGCTGAGAGATAACTTCAAACTTCTCATTCTTTTCAGAATGGACGATACGAACCTAATACACGTCTATAACTATCACGTGAACATAGATATGACGTTCCAAATGTTAAAGGAGGTGTGCTCGCTGTGTTGGAAAAAACACAAGTACGATTTTCTAGTGTTGAGCAAAGATCATGAGATTAATAAAGGACGATAACGCTACGGGTTTGATACCTTTATCTTGCACGATTGGCATGAAAGCGTACTCAGTATGCGATAAGAAATCATGTCACCCATATCTATATTCGGTCAAAGTCTCTACAAGTATAGATCTATCGTTGAGAAGGAAGGAAATCTGACTCTAAGCTATCAATGCTATTACGATGCTAGATCGAAGAGGATTGTCAACTTCGAGACGCCCATCGCATCTAAGGATGTCTGTAACAAGTCTTGTGTCGATAGGATGGATGCGAGACATAGTAACGAGAAGATACTCGCTCTCAATGCAGCCAAGGATGCCATCAAAGGGAAGATGGACTCGTTGATCGAGAATTCGGAGAAGAATCGAATAAAATACACCAACTTTGAGAAGCTGTCTCGTCGTCATGAAGATCGTCTCAACGAGAATAAAATGGTGCTTGACGCTTTAGGTCCAAAGTTGCTAAGGCTAGAGGAGTATTTCATGATACTACATGTGTTTACACCAAATTGAAAGATATGATGGCAAGAGGTATACTATCCATAAAGGCGAAAGAAGCCGACAAATTTTACGATGTGGGCGGGTTAGTTTTGCAAAACACAGGTACGCCCTCATTACCTTCAGGCGCGGCACCTAAAGCTTATGTAGACTTTATGGCTAGTCGCGGTTTTATCTACATCTATTTGGATTCTAAACCTACGAGGAAGGACGCGAGACATTTCAAATTGGCTCTAAAGGGAGAACGTGATTATAAGTTCAAGAGAGTAGGGATAGTTTTAACGATGGTCATGAACTTGAACGATATTATTAGCTTGTTGAATTATAAACCTATCAACGGCACTTCTTTCGAGTTGTCCAAAGATGACTCTATATCTTTCATGCCAGAAAAACGCTCGACGACGCCTCAGATTTTACACGTCAAATTAGGTTTTACTTACGTTTAGATATAACGAACCATTTCTTCATCGTAAGAAACATTCGCACCTTGCACCTTGCACCATGTCAACGAAGGTCACAGAGGATATAATAAAAGTGAGTAAGGTTTCTAAACGAAAGTATAAGCAACTACGTGATGCTCGACAGGAGTCCAAGTACGTCGTGAAGGAAACCTTCTCACCTATCACGAATCCTCTAAGCGAGATGGCGAAGGCGCTCACCGAACCCGAACTGAAGGAGGAACTGGAAGTCTCAACTGAGAGATTGCTAAACAGACATATATTGGACACTTATCTTTATTCATCTCAAACACATTCTGATAAGGCCCACGGAGTCCATCATGAAGGTAACTTGACCATGTTTGGAGATACTCGTATCGTATTCGACGAAAGTGATAGCACAGTATTTCTTAACAATATGACGGTACCGTATACCCGAGGGCTATTATGATTACTCTTCATAAGAACATCCATGTATTATACAAAGTAGGATCTGAATGCATACAAGTCCATGCTCGAATAAATTAACGCATATTGGTTGAGAAACGACCCGTACGCACGTATCAAGATGCGCGCAGGATTGGAGTATTCGTTAATCAACAAACCTATGTTCGAGGAGGAGCTTGAGGGTGACGGTTTATACAAGATGGAATAAAGGAATAGGGATCGATTATACCTATTGGGACGATTCCAACAAATTGGTTGATCGATTACGACTCTTGCGCGCATATACCGGGGCTGGTCATTCCACTCACGAGAACAAGATTGTTTCTATCATTGAGGAATTACGTGAGGCTGGAATCATCGTATAAAGACATTCATCTCATATCATAATCATGTCGACCATCAAGTGGGAGATATTGCGTGAACTTCATCATCCTGCAAGAAGACGGTTTCCCCGAAGACACATTAGCGTACGAGGGTTGAACGAACTCCTTCTGGCTGATCTGGTGGAGATGATACTCTACTCCAGATAAAATAAGGGATTCAAGTACCTTCTCACCATCATCTACGTGTATTACAAGAGAGCTTGGGCTACACCTGTCAATACTAAAACGGGGAAGAATGTCAGTACCGCAATGGCTCTCCTCCTCGACAAGGTGACTGACAAAGGCTTACTTCCCGTACGTCATCTCCAAATGGATAATGGAACAGATTTTTACAACGCAGAGTTCAAAACACTCATGGCAAGAAAGAGGATCAATCACTATTCCACATTCAGCAACGTCAAGGCTAGCGTCTTGGAACGATTTAATCGTACCCTCAATAACATGATATGGAGGAGGTTCACGGCTAAATGATTGTATCAATGTATCGATATGTCAATTCGTTACTGGACAATTACAACCGGACGATACACTCGACCATAAAGATGAAGCCTATAGACGTCAAGGACAGCAGACTTTTACATACAGTCTATAAACGTCTCAAAACTTCTGATTCTACACCTAACATGTTTAAAGTAGGTGAACTAGTTCGTATCAATAAGTATAAGGACGTTTTCGAAAAGGGTTATATCGTGAACTGGTCAACCAAACTTTTTAAAATACGTAACGTCATCGATACTAATCCCATGACCATTCTACTCGGAGATATGAAAGGTAAGCCTATCACGGGAGAATTCTACGATAAGGTGCTCAGAAATAATCTGTTTCTGGATGTTTACCTTGTAGATAAGATAATCAGACTTCCGGAAATACAGTATACGTCAAATAATTAGGGTTTGACTCAACCCACAATCCTTGGATCGATGCGAAGAATATAGTGTAGAAGAGGGGGTGAACCACTCCACCGACAGGATTTTTCCTTCCTCCATCAATAGCGTATAAAGGCGAGCGTGAGCAGAGAAACGCATCACATTCAATATTTTTAGACAGTTGGGTTACCGTCTGGAGTACATGAGCAATATTAAGATTTAGAACGGCAGCATAAAATACTACATTGCGGAGGTTGACAAGGGCTACAGTGAGGTCTGCGATTACTCTATACACTTGCTTGGTCGTCATAATCTCAGTATGTGGGAAGTGAGTCAGTCTATAGAGAGCTGTTCTACATCATGTCCCGTCTACAAACTCAAGGAAGGGGACGAACCAGAAATTCTCAAGGAGGAAGACGCTTTGTGTACGGTGTTGGATCAGATCGAGCGCGAGAAATACGATCGAGCCAAATGCGTCTCTGAGCTCGAAAAGTACCTAAACTACAACGTTCTTCAACTAGAAGAAGATGAAGAGATTAGTGAAGCGGAGGACGAGCCGAATATCATCGCACTTGACTATGTAGGAAGAGTCCATCTTCCGGGTAAAAACTTTGGTGCGAGGTATAGGCGTCGATTTAACGCTTCACAGTGAGTTATGATATTTATAGGTGATGACACGTATGAGTTATTCAAGTGATGAAGTGTGCAACTTCTTGCTAATCTGAGTCCGTCTTTGGCGCGAGTTATATCTAGACGAAGACGGTGAAGCGTATGTCTACCGAAGAGAGAAAGAGATTTTTTATAATCATTGTGCGCAAGATATGTGTGAATTGTTAGACGATGACGGTGAAGCGTATGTGTTGACTGAAGACTATAATCATTGTGCAAAATATATGTATGTATTGTTAGATGATGGCACCGAGGCGTATGTGTTGACTGAAAGACTAGATATTTAGATAGAGAACGAGATTTTTTATAATCATTGTACAGAAGATATGAATATGTCGTTGCAATCTTAAGAATACACCTGTTAAAAATACTTAGAGCCAGGAGGGTATTCTTTTAAGATCATATCCCGAAAGATAGAGATTTTGGAATATTTTCCGTACGGAAAATATGTACCTATGTTTTGTTATAATCTTAAGAATATACGCATAAAAAGAAGCTATACTATTTAACCTTAGTTCCTAAGTTGAAGATCCTAGTAAGAAATATGAAAAAGATTTTATAATAATCACTGTACCGAAGATACGTGTGTATTGTTATAATCTTAAGATTATACGCATTAAAAGAAACTATACTATTTAACCTTAGTTCCTAAGTTCATAATCCCAGTAAGGAATATGAAAGCGAGAGAAAGGCAAAACTTGGAAGGAACTTATTAAATGTGTGCATCCTTTTAAAATCACAGAGGTATGGAAGGAGGGGGGAAGGGATATCCTTGAAAATCCCCCAATTCCACCTGAACAAATCCACGCGCGAGTCACCGGCCCCTCCCTATTCATCCCCCCAAACCACCCCACGCCACCATCCCTCAATTGATAACCCTCTACACACAGTCCTCCCCCCTGTATATATCAATGTCCTTAAAACCGCATACATGCTAAAGGGGATATAAGAAAAAATAAACCCTTTCCCCGCTCATCCCCTGAGATACCACGGTCTTTGAGTATCACTTATACGCTACTTAAGAGATTTTTACCATTTATTATTTATTTATTTAAGTTAGTTTATATTTGTGAAGAAATTTATGTATAGGATTAAAATAAGCCCAGAGTCATAATTTGATTTTATATACATAAACATTCAACTCTAATTTTAGTGAACTCGGTTGTAGTGAACATTAGGCTAATTCATCGATAGCAACTCACATACATATTTCAATGTGTGTTAAAAAAAATCGTTTATAATGAACCCTCAACTTCAGTTTTAGTGAAGAGAAAAAATGAGAATTTCATTAAGAAATGTTATTCTAACATCATAATTCTTTAAAAACATAACTTTTTGGTTGTTTAAACTTGAAGACCGCGATTCTCTACCTGAGTTCTTGTTAAGGCACAACAAAGCTTGACTGAAAGTACAGAATGCTGGGGTGAGGGCTGAGCTTAAACAGTCACTTCACTCATTTACCTAGTGTTTTAATACCTTTGTCTGCAGAAAGTAAAGGAAGACAGTCTTCTGAGTTGTATTAATACGACAGGAGTTATATGACATTGAATGATAGTTTGTGGCCATTTAGTAATTCTTTTCACCAATCCCTTTCTTCGAGAGGGTATATGAAACTAAAAAAAAAAAATTCTACTAAGTTTAGTTTTTTGAATGCATGGATAGTGTGGAATCAAGTGTGGAAAAACCACAAACTCTAAAGAAAAATATGGAAAAAATATTAACTAAAACCATGTACAGCAGCATATAACCGAGTTTCTTAAAGATCAATTAATAGATTTAAATAAAGAGCGATTATATTTGAACTCTTGTTTTGTTTGTCACTAACCCACTACTTTCAGATTAAAAAATTAAATGAAGATCTGTTTTAGTGAACTTCGGACATAGTGAACCAAATATCTGAGTCCGTAAAGATTATTATAACCAGAGTTGACTATATATATATATATATATATATATTTATAAGTGCGTAATTGTTTTTAGTTGGTATTGTGCTGGGTTAGCTATTAAAATTGTATTTGAAATATGAATAGCATTGCTACCCACTTCGGTGGCCTCATGGTCTAAGGTGCCACTCTTGCAATAGACTAGACTGCCTAATACGACGATATCATGGGTCGATCCCAGTTGGGTATACAAAGGGTAGTTTTTACTAAAAGATTTACTCTCCCTCCATGCATATGAGGGTACACTTCCTCTAAATTCAATCTTATTAATTCCTAGCACATTATTTTAATTGGTTCACAGGCGTATAGCCTGAATGAGTATATTACGTTGTGCTAAAAAAATCTGTATGTGAAGACCTTTTGATATTACTTCTTTTGTATTTGTAAAATATGTCGCATATGTTTGATATCAGTAACAAAATGTTACTTGTGACGTCATTGATAGATATTTATTAATCTAAACAACTATAAATGTTCAACATGCGTGTTTAATTAGAATGAATTATCTTAAATGGACAACCACATTGAACAAAAGTTGAAACCCTGTCAACTTCTTTCAATATTCAATTCGTCTGAACACTTTGATTGAAATTAATTAACACTGTTCACTTTGCTTTCACGTTTGTTGAATCAACCGCAATGTTTAACTAGAGTGAACCATGTATTTTTGCCTTGAAGGTCCTGGGATCAAAATACAGGTGTCGTTTTCAACTAATTCAATTTATTAGACTAGATGAGCCTGGCATATCAATCCTCGTGATCACCGATGCAGGTTTTACTAAGAATATAGAAACGTTAAAACTGGGTTTATTACCTCGTGTATCTCTGGAGATAACGTTTATTCATATTAATATGAGATACTTACATATACAATATAAAATAAAATAAACCTTTCATGCCGTGTTTAAAAACCAAGAAAACGCGCTTATGAGCTTATCCTAAAAAAAAAAAATTAATTTCTCTGCCTCGTACTTATGACATGTCAGATTATTTTAATTAATGGTATTACAGAAAAACGTGAACCAGAAGACTTGATCCGGCGGAAAGTTGTAAGAGAGACAAGTTGGGACAATGGGACAGGGTGTAAAGGGGTGAAAGTACCTGTTGACAAAAGTATTAGCAGGATAAAAAAAAAGCGAACAAACAAAATGGCATGAAAAATAAATAAAAATGTGAAGGCAGAGGAATTAATCCGCTGAGTGCGTGCATAAATAGGTCAACAACCGGGCAGCCAGTAATGCTAGGCATTATAACCCCCCACCCCGTCGTCTGTGTACACCGTAATATAGATTGAGTGTAGAATCACGGTTTTAACGACGTACATTTGTTCGGAAATCAACGTCATAAAGCTCACAGGAGAAATAAATACTTTACTTGATATTAACCAACGGAGATATCTATCATGTAGTAATAGATTTATATTTAAGTTCATTTAAAGTACTGTGTTTTATTATATATACTGTAAAATATTAATTTATTATAATTACATCATATATTGGAAAACTCTAAACCTAAATTTATTGCTATTTTCTTTTATAAATTATTTATTGATCAAATATATTCTGTTCGTGACAAAATTCATAAACTCTTAGGACTTCAAACTATCTTCTCATGAAGACTTTATTGTGTAGCAATAATTAATCTACAATAATCAACAAATATAAAAATATAATCAAATGGAATACATCAACTTAGGTTGTCACACACCTCGTACGCCATTCAATTCCTCTCTCTCTCTCTCTCTCTCTCTCTCTCTGCGACCGCTCGACCTAAAGATAATTCAAGCGAACCTACCTGCGACAAGAGTTGATTTTAGACTGGAGAGCTAAAAAAGAGTTGGTACGACACGCCACTTCATAGCAGTTCCCCAATGTTTGAAAAAGATGGGAATACGTCACATTTTGACTCAGAATGTTCCAGATGTTCGAATAGGATTACGTGGCAGCCTCTTTTGTGGAATCTCCACCCGACAGTCGACACACGTTTACTCTTTTTGTTACCCTTACCTATGATCACCTATATCCTTCTCTCGGACAATTATCGTATTTAACACCCCATGAGTGTAGGTGACCTGGTGGTCTAGGGGTAAGGTGTCAGACTTCTATGCTGGCGGCCGGGGTTCGATCCTCGGTCCCAGCACAGATTTATCAGATTTCCAAACCCTTCCTACACCTCTGACAAGACATCTTGTGAATGTGTGGAATGCCAGGTCGCCACCGTGGTTCGGATTCCACGTTAAACTGTAGGTCCTTCATTTCATCTCACAATCACCCTACCATTACACATTAGCGTAAGTGCGTATAACCCGAACGGGTAGTAAGACGCGGTGCTAATAATAATAATAATAATAATAACACCCCATGAGTAACAATGTTAAACGGCTTTTGGCAGAGATTTTATTTATGGAGGAGTTATTTCCTTAGTTCGTGAGTTAAATATAATGTAACGCTTCACTACTATTGCAGTAGACTAGACTGCCGATGACGAGGAGATTGAGGTTCGAATTTTGGTCAGGTGTACTGAGGTTTGTTTTTCCAAAATGGTTTTCCCCTCTCCTTCCACGCAAATTCGGATACATTTCCACTAAATATAACCTTATTAATCCATAAAGCCATTAGTGTAATTAATAAATAAGTGTATATAACTCTAAAAGGTAGTAAGACGTGGTGATATATATATATAATGTAATAATATTTAATTTATGTTTAAATCTTTAATTCTACTAAATTTCGTTTTGACCTATAACTCATAAAATGATATTTCTTAATATTTAGAATTTTTAGTCAAAATTACTTTTTGGATCCATACTTTATTACTAATTAAATCATATTCATTTTTACTTTATCGCCATCCTACAGGTATAGAAAGTATTGTGATTGTCAAAAAATCTAACTTGAGATTGTGATGAATTTCAACGTTTCATGACACCTCGAATCCGAAAAAGTGTTTTTTGAATTTCCGTCTGTTTGTACGTCTGCCTGTACCTCGGAATATAGCCTAAACTATTTTATCAATTGGGCTAAAACTTGGTATAAGGGTTTTTATAGGGCTGCCCCGAGGGGTTTTTGGAATTGGATATTCAACCCTTAAATTAAGGGTAGTTTACCAACGGGTAAAAAGAAAAAATATCGATTTTCTCAAAATTGGCTCTAACGTTTTTGGTTAAAGTTCATCAATATTATAAACAAAATGGCTACTCTAATTTTTTCAGCAAAATGAATTTAAGAATTTCGGTCTGATGTGTAAATTCTCATTTTTTTTATCACATCTTAGAAACTATTTTAGATATGAAATTACTTATCATTGCAAATATGTAGGTATATTTATATACCAATATTTTATTTGAAACATATTTTTATAAAACCAATAATTTTAAAGCTAAATGCAAATATATATTAACTTTTCGGACACTAAAGGTCAAGTTTTGCGACAGTAAAAAAATTCTAACCATAGATGTTGATGGATGTCGACGTCTCAAGANAACTTAGAAAGTGGTGTTTGCAATGCCGTCTGTCTAACCCTGAAATTAAGACTAGTTTAATAAAGGGCAAAAAGAGAAAAACTCGATTTTCTAAAAAATCGGCTCTAACTATTTTGATTAAAATTCGTATCTAGACGTTGATTAAGATTATAAACAAAATGGATAGTTTCATTTTCTCATGAAAATTACTTTTAGGGTACTTTACAGAAGTGGACATTTTCTTTCTTCACAACTATTTAAGATACTAAATAACTTATCATTGCAAAATTGTAGTACTATAAAAAATAAAAAATAAATGATTTGAAATATATATTTATAGAAACAATAGTCTCAGAGATATTGGCAAATATATTAATACCATTTTGTGAGCTTTAGCTGTACAGAGATACTACTTAAGTTTTAACACAATAATTATCTAATTATATAGAGTAGTAGATAAGTAAGTCTCTCAAAAAGTTAATGTTCTTATTTATTTAACCTCTTATGGGAAATGTTTGTACAGCAATGATTTATCTTTATCATTTTAGACTCAATAGTCAATATTTACCTTTTATGTGGTCTAGATTTATAAATGAGGAATTTAATAAAAATGCGATAGCCAAATTATGTGCAACCTCTAATAAATCGTTGATAATTTCAACAGGAAGTCGAAATTTTAGTACGAAGTATTGAGCCTTGTGAGCCCAATATCGATCTCTTTTTTTGTCGCAACATAATAGTGAGGACTTTAATTCTATAAAAAGAAAATCATAAAATTTAAATCCGGGAATCAAAAAATGTTTAATAAAAGTATAATGTCATTTGTGTAATTTCGTTTCCCATACTATATTACGAGTTTTGAGTAAATATCTCCATTTTTAAACACTGGTGTGAGAAAGTCCATGCGGAGTTCCGTACCATTTATTTAAGTAAAGAATGATAGAAATTTATTGAAGTTATACAATGTAATGTCCCAATGTTGTTTCGAAAAGGAAGGATGAGGCTGCAGTTTAATATTTCATTTGCATTTTATATTTAAATTCGGAGTCCTGGATTCACTAATGGGAGCAAAGAGTTGCACCAGCACAAGTTTGATAGATGTGCCAAAATCCCTATTCACTAAAAGAAGCAGGCGCGATTTGAGGGCAAAGTTGCACCTTTTATTTGCCAGCACTCAAGAGTAGGCGCAACTATTACATCATGATTGTCACTTCAATAATTTAAATGTCAGCATTTACTGTTATGGCTTAGAATACAATAATGAGTTAACTGTATTCCAATTTATAATAAGGAAATTAAAATAACATACGTTTGCCAAGCACAAAATTTGTTTCAATTTAGGCAGTGTTAACAAAGCAATTACTTACCTTTTGAAATTATACATTCAAACAACGCAATTGCATTTCTTGAATTATTACAAAACAAAACCTTTAACAAAACCACGAACTGTATAATCTTTGTCTAGATCCAAAGAGATTGGTATTCTTCCAAGTCCAAAGACATTTCGTCACTAAATAGGGTGGTATTGCTTTAAAATAAGTTTTTAAATTTCTATAAATGTTTTATTAATGGACAAAGCCGTAACCAACCAATAATTTCAGGGGGTAGGGGTTGGTGAGCCCATCCCCCAATTTATGGAGGCTAGAAACAATTCTAAATAAAAAAAACGTTTTAGAAGATATCTGAAGTGGTTTTTATGGCAACATAACCCCTTAGTTTATTGTCTGGGTTCCTGAAAGCCGATTCTTTATTTTTAGTTTTTGCTACCCAATATATTATAAACAATACTGCATGCCCACATTGACATTCTGCTCTATGACATTTTATGTTTTTCTTGTATCATTTGTATGCTCACAAGAGTCCTTTTCTATAATTATATCAAAAAGAGGATTTAATTGTGATGTGATTATGTAATTGTGATTAATACTTTTAATAGAAACATTTCTTGAAAATATATATATACATGAGCCCTTTCTTGACTATTTGAATACAACATTGTTTTCTCTGAGTAGCTCCTACAAGCCATACATTCCTGTGCCCTCTCTTGATTCTTGGAGTACAACATTGTATTCTCTGAGTTGCTCTTACAAGCCATACATTCCTGTGACCTCTCTTGATTCTTGGAGTACAACATTGTTTTCTCTAGTAGCTCTTACAAGCCATACATTCCTGTGCCCTCTCTTGATTCTTGGAGTACAACATTGTTTTCTCTGAGTAGCTCTTACTAGCCATACATTCCTGTGCCCTCTCTTGATTCTTGGAGTACAACATTGTTTTCTCTAGTAGCTCTTACAAGCCATACATTCCTGTCCCCTCTCTTGATTCTTCGAGTACAACATTTTTTTCTCTGAGTAGCTCTTACTAGCCATACATTCCTGTGCCCTCTCTTGATTCTTGAAGTACAACATTGTTTTCTCTGAGTAGCTCTTACAAGCCATACATTCCTGTGCCCTCTCTTGATTATTCGAGTACAACATTGTTTTCTCTAGTAGCTCTTACAAGCCATACATTCCTGTGCCCTCTCTTGATTCTTGGAGTACAACATTGTTTTCTCTGAGTAGCTCTTACAAGCCATACATTCCTGTGCCCTCTCTTGATTCTTGGAGTACAACATTGTTTTCTCTGAGTAGCTCTTACAAGCCAAGCATTCCTGTGCCCTCTCTTGATTCTTGGAGTACAACATTGTTTTCTCTGAGTTGCTCTTACAAGCCAAGCATTCCTGTGCCCTCTCTTGATTCTTGGAGTACAACATTGTTTTCTCTGAGTAGCTCTTACAAGCCAAGCATTCCTGTGCCCTCTCTTGATTCTTGGAGTACAACATTGTTTTCTCTGAGTAGCTCTTACAAGCCAAGCATTCCTGTGCCCTCTCTTGATTCTTGGAGTACAACATTGTTTTCTCTGAGTAGCTCTTACAAGCCAAGCATTCCTGTGCCCTCTCTTGATTCTTGGAGTACAACATTGTTTTCTCTGAGTTGCTCTTACAAGCCAAGCATTCCTGTGCCCTCTCTTGATTCTTGGAGTACAACATTGTTTTCTCTGAGTAGCTCTTACAAGCCAAGCATTCCTGTGCCCTCTCTTGATTCTTGGAGTACAACATTGTTTTCTCTGAGTAGCTCTTACAAGCCAAGCATTCCTGTGCCCTCTCTTGATTCTTGGAGTACAACATTGTTTTCTCTGAGTAGCTCTTACAAGCCAAGCATTCCTGTGCCCTCTCTTGATTCTTGGAGTACAACATTGTTTTCTCTGAGTTGCTCTTACAAGCCAAGCATTCCTGTGCCCTCTCTTGATTCTTGGAGTACAACATTGTTTTCTCTGAGTAGCTCTTACAAGCCAAGCATTCCTGTGCCCTCTCTTGATTCTTGGAGTACAACATTGTTTTCTCTGAGTTGCTCTTACAAGCCAAGCATTCCTGTGCCCTCTCTTGATTCTTGGAGTACAACATTGTTTTCTCTGAGTAGCTCTTACAAGCCAAGCATTCCTGTGCCCTCTCATGCTTACTTTAGCATCTATTTCCCAAATAGCTTTTCGTTTGCTCATTGTTGACTCACCACCAAATAACTATTGCTATTGAATATTCTCTCTTCTTGTGTTCCCTCGTTATTAGTAAATCATTATCTAGCTGCTAGATTTGTTACATTGTAAAGATGTATCGACTGTTTGAAGATACTTTAATAGCCTCATCTCCCACCTTAGTGTCCACGTGGTCTAAGGTGCTACTCTCGCAATAGACTAGGCTGCCGTAGACGGGGATATCGGGGTTCGATCCTAGTTGGATGTACTAAGGGTGGTTTTCCACTCTCCCTCCATACAAATGCGGGTATACTACCTCCACATTCAACTATCCTCATCCCTAACATATTAGTGTAATTAGTACATAGACGTACAAGCTGAACGGGTAGTAAGACGCGGTGCTAAATAAAATATATACCTTATTACTATTATTATCATTATTTAAAATGCCAAGTTTATTAATGACTTATTTTAACGGGTAAATAATAGAAGGGTAACTTAACTAATAGGGCATATACCCGCATTAGCGTTTGAAGGGAATGATATAAAACACAGCAATAAATCCATATGGTAGAACTGAGGCTCAAACCCCGACCTCACGGTCACTCTCCGCTTACTATTCGCAAAAAAATATATTACAAGTAGGGCTATAAATGATGTCGCACACTTCGGGTGTTGAATCACTGATGTTATAACTCTCTACATAACCTACAAACAGACGCCGCAAGTACATTGCTCTACAGACATGCGATACAGGTACGTAATTCTACAGACAGACGCCACAGGTACATAACTCTACAGACAAATTCTAAAGGTACGTAACACTACAGACATATTCTAAAGGTACTTAACTCTACAGACAGATTCTAAAGGTACTTAACTCTACAGACAGATTCTAAAGGTACTTAACTCTATAGACAGATTCTAAAGGTACGTAACTCTACAGACAGATTCTAAAGGTACTTAACTCTACAGACAGATTCTAAAGGTACTTAACTCTACAGACAGATTCTAAAGGTACTTAACTCTACAGACAGATTCTAAAGGTACGTAACTCTACAGACAGATTCTAAAGGTACGTAACTCTACAGACAAATTCTAAAGGTACGTAACTCTACAGACAGATTCTAAAGGTACGTAACTCTACAGACAGATTCTAAAGGTACATAACTCTACAGACAAATTCTAAAGGTACGTAACTCTACAGACAGATTCTAAAGGTACTTAACTCTACAGACAGATTCTAAAGGTACTTAACTCTACAGACAGATTCTAAAGGTACTTAACTCTACAGGCAGATTCTAAAGGTACTTAACTCTACAGACAGATTCTAAAGGTACTTAACTCTACAGACAAATTCTAAAGGTACGTAACTCTACAGACAGATTCTAAAGGTACGTAACTCTACAGACAGATTCTAAAGGTACTTAACTCTACAGACAGATTCTAAAGGTACGTAACTCTACAGACATATTCTAAAGGTACGTAACTCTACAGACAAATTCTAAAGGTACGTAACTCTACAGACAGATTCTAAAGGTACTTAACTCTACAGACAGACGATACAATTATTGCATTGCTTATTAAACATAATTTACATAATTCTTATTTAAGAAAATTTAAAAAATTACCAAACATTTATATTCTAGTCAATTTTAAATTATATCTGCCATTAAGTTATCATCACGCAGTAGAAAATTAATTATCATTGTCGTGTAGTAGAGTGTTGCCAGAGTAAGCAGAGCGTGTTAAAACTGTGCCTGTAATTATGTTCTCATTACGCAGTAGAACAATCTCTGGTTAGATAGCAACGAACATACATTCCCATGTGAGGTATGTAAAGAAAAGCCAATGTAACATTGGTCAAATGGGGACAGTGGAGGAGCTGACTACCCTGGAAGCACTCCACGACACGACACTGATATTAGTTTAATTTTAATGAAACATAAATTAAAATGATGACATCAACATTTACCTATTTTGATCATAATTAAATATATTTTACAAATACATAAATGTGTTATTCAATTACAAAACTCAAAGATGAAAAATTCACCTAAATATCGGTTGATACGTGGATGGGTGAATGACGTGTGTCCTGGGATCTTCCTTCTGATTCGTCAACAACACGGGAATCCAGTCCACAGTTCCCAGAGAGAACCAATAGAAGCTCTACAAATAACCGCGCTTCACAAATAATATATCACAAACACGCGCAATAAAACAAACGAATGTTTCCCGGAGAATACGAGCTGGACGGAGCGATCGAAAGTAATGATAAAAAAAAAAGCCGTTACAGTTGTCCACAAGTGGTGTTAGTATGAGGGGAAGATAGGGGGGTCAAATGGGCCACCTGTTGTATTGCTCACTTGTTAGAGTAAAATTGGGCACTTTGCCAAAAAAGACTTAAAATAGGAGTAAATAGTCTACAAAAGAAACTTGAAATGTAATATTAATAAAATCTATTTTGAAACACAACAAATATCTCCAGTTCTTTACACAGTTACAAAACAATAATACATCTCGACAAATTGATGAAAGTAGGAGACGATAGATAGATATAGAGAGAGAAGAGGTAAGGGACGCTCTGTTGAGAGCACCAGGGAGGGGGAATAACCACCACAGAAGTATAAAAAAGGTAGATACTGTCCACCCGGTAGCGGACCGCGTCTACAACTGAGGAGCGAGGGAGTAGCGTCGTCTACCCCTACTATCGCATTGAGTTGTGCGCATGCGCGCTGGGGATTACATGACACTTTCACTGTGATAGTTGTTGTTATACTTACTTAAGCACAGGTTCCACATTATTCACGAATATGGAAGGATGGTTTGGCCGAATATTTGTCTTCAGTGGACCTCACTTCTCGGGAATGTTCGACCAAAACATTCACTTCGGCGATAGTTGGCAGCCATTGCAGAATGTATTATTTAAGGTATTTAACGTGCACTTTCTGAACCGACTGATAACACCAACACTCGAGAATTTCTATGATTGAGAGTGAAAGAGCCTACCAATTTTGGCCGAGAATGGTAGTTTATAATACCTTCCAGGATTATATTATATGCTACAATCGAAGACTTTACTTCCCCTCTGAAGTAAGTTGTGCTACGGATTTCTATCGCTCAAGAAAAATAAATCGACCCCGGCTGGGTTTCAACCCACGAACCTTGGGTCCTGAGGCGAGCACTTTACCCCCAAAACCACCTGGTTTGACGATTTACAATGCACACCGGAAGTGACGACATCAATCCAGTGTATTGTTATTGCATTGTAAAATACCTACCTGACAATTATCCTACAATAGCCACAAATACAATTATTAGAACAGCGGCCGGTAAAAGTGAAAGGTTTTGCGCAACTAGACGACACGAACGAATGATGTGTAGTGTGGGAGCGTATTGTTCGCTGAGGATCCAGTTGCGAACATTCGCTTCCTTTGATCCGTGCCCAACTACCGCTCCCAGAGCGAATATTCGACATTAGGTACCTCCCACGCTTCTCCGAAACCCGAACATTCGTGAATTGTGTGGGACCGACCTTGTTCTATGACACGGATTTTCAGTGACGCACGTACAAAGGCACGTCATCTATTGTTGCTATAGAAAACTACTTTTAAAAAGAGAAGCATGTTGTAAGAAATCTCAATAAATTCATTACAAGTTAAGGTGGTTTGGTTTAAAGTGGGATGGCAGGGAATGCGAGTTAAGGTGGTTTGGTTTAAAGTGGGACGGAAGGGAATGCGAGTTAAGGTGGTTTGGTTTAGAGTGGGACGGAAGGGAAATGCGAGTTAAGGTGGTTTGGTTTAGAGTGGGACGGCAGGGAATACGAGTTAAAACGCTGTCTCAGTAGGCGAGAAGTTGCCTTGCATACGTTCAGCTCTAGCGACATATAAATTAAGTCTACGATGCGTTACTTCAAAATATATAGAAAGATTCCAACAGGGTTCTTTGTTGTTAACAACTCTAAATTTTTAGTTTAATTAGTAAAAATAAGTGTGGGAAAATGTAACATCTCATTTTCAACGACTTTTTATACATATTAACAAATAGAGTAATTTCTTTCTTCTTTTCCTTTAGATAATATGTTTGGTAGCTTTCTTACCCTCTTTCTTATTGAGATGACAACGATAGGTTGTAGGTGAAGTCCGTAAGGGAGTATAAACTTATACACAATAGATAGGTAGTTACAGAAAACAGCACAGACCATTATATTTTAAATGGTGTGGCTTGACATTGAGGCGAACACATTAAGATCTAAATATTTTATCAAATAAATAAAACATTTCTCCAATGAATAGGCCTATGTTCACTTTAATTTTTAACCCATGGTAATATTAACAGTTATTGAATACATTTTATGCACATATGATATTCAAACAGGACTTTTTCTCCACATTGTAAGGTCCTGGTCAAATTACGGAACGTTCCTGGCATATTCGAAGCTGTTGATATTAACATGAGATAAAATGTAAACTGAATATAGGCCTATTTAGTGAAACAAAGTTTTTGTTGTTATAACTACTGAAAATAAACTGACCCTAAATCGTGTTTACTTCCCTCCATATTAACTAAGAGACATTTTAAAAACATAAATAAATGGATTATCTGTTAATCTTCAGGAATTAATTTAATTTCTCACGTTACCATCTGTCACGTCCACCGTATCATGTATTTACAATTATTTTTAGCAGGATCTCAAACTCTTGTATTATTTATTTGGGGTAACCACTGAAAGTATCAAAACACAGTTTACAGACTAACTTAATTCTAGAAAAGACACAGCAACTAGTAAAATCTACCGTGGTGATAGACTCGTCACCGTGAAAAGGAAAATCTGGATTTCACCACCGATAAAGACTTTGTCTATACATAGAATCGACCCTATGATACTTAGATCATATAAACGTGCTACTGACTCATCTAAGGTGTGTGTGAGGGGAGGGGGAGTCTGCTGGATTAAGAGTCAGTCTCCCTAACCACTTGTTAAAAGAGACGTTTTGATCCCTGTCATTGGTTTCTTCTTTTGATTTGTTTCCTCTCTTCTTACGTTTCTAGCGTGACTACTTGAAATGTATTTGTGTGTCCCTTCCTCATAGCTTTTGAATTAATTGACTAATTAATAATCAATAAAACTTGGTAAACACAGCCTCCTACCCTCCACACAAATAATCCCCAAGATAAATATGTTAATTGTATCCAGGGTAAAAACCGTCCAAGTCTACTTTGTTTCTTGTCCAAGTGATGGGTTTGTAGCAAATACCAACGTAAGTTCACACGTTTGTGATCTTTCTACAAATCTACAGATCAAGACTTTTTACCTCAATCAGTTTTTTATGAAATGGGAAACCTTGTATTAATAGTGTCTATATATTCACTGATTAAAGTAAGATATATATATATCTCTTTAAGGTGCCCAGTTAAAAATGATTAATTCGGGATGTCAAACTCGATTCTTCGATATCTTGATACCTTCGATTCTTATTGATATTGAAATAATCGAGAATGGATCTTAATATTACGATTCTTGATACCTCAATGAAAGTACTGTCAACCAAGCAAAACTGCAAAATTCAGAATGATTAATACTCGATTCTCCACATTAATGGGGGTGTACTGGCGGTCTAGGGGTAAGGTGTCGTCAGACTTCTGTGCTGGCGGCCAGGGTTCAATCCTCGGTCCTGGCACAGATTTATCTGATTACCAAACCCTTCCTTCACCACTGACAAGACATCTTGTGAATGTGGGGAATGCCAGGCCTCCACCGTGGTACGTAAGTGCGTATAACCCGAATGGGTAGTAAGACGCGGTGCTAATAATAATAATAATAATAATAATAATAATAATAATAATAATAATCCACATTAATTTATTTGACGTTATTTGCTATATATTTTGATTCAGTTAATAACCATATTTGGTGAATTTAAAATACTTTTATTTTCAACAATTGTTTATTAGCCCTTTTTCAAAATAGTTACAAATGTTTGACTAAATTAAGCTTTATTTGTAGGTAGATATAGATGCTTACCATCGTAGTTCCTAATTATTTTATTAGATATGTAAAATATGTTTTAATATTTTTTTTAAGATTAATATTTTTCTTTGTTAAAACTAGAAATTATTTTTTTAAATAATTAATATTTGCATTTTCTAGTGTTTTATTTTGCTATGCTATAAATTTGAATAATAATGTTTAGTGTTTTTATATGAGTTTGGATGCTTGAAAAAATAATGAAATAGTATATGTTCTAGAATCGGCTAGAATTGAGGTTGAACTCAGGAATCGTGTCATCTCTAAAAATAATTACAAATGTTTCTAACGAGGATATCTGGCGCTGCTAATTGAATGCTAAGCTAAAGTTTTCAAACAGAACCGTTGCTAAGTCACTGTCATCATACCCATTACGGCTGTACGCACTTTTAATTACACTAATTACTAGCGTTGTGCGACGCCTGAAGATGTCAAGGGTCAACTCTCGTTCACCTCTACTTAAACACCCACAATAGCCTTGAAACACGAGAAGAAAACTTTGAAATATTATTAACATTGGCGATATCTCATTAAATATTATATATTCCAACATAATTATAATCATGTTTATAAACGCCAATAAACACTATAATAAGACAGTCACCATAGCTCAGTCGGTAGAATATCTATCTACTGAGATAAGGGTCCTGGGTTCGATTCCTGGTATGGTCAAATTATTATTATTATTTAGCACCGCGTCTTACTACCCGTTCGGGTTATACGCTTAAGTACTAATTACGCTAATGGATTAGGAATTGGGAAGGTTGAATTAAAGGAAGTGAACCCGCATTTGCGTGGAGGGAGAGTGGAAAACAGTTTAGGAAAAACCACCCCAGTTCACCCGACCGAGATTCGAACCTCGATCTCCCCGTCCTCAGCAGTCGGGCTCAACACGACTAGTGCGTTAGCCAACCACGCCACCGAGGCGGGTGGTATGGTCAAAATATCATCATTGGTGAAATGTGGATTTACAATTTCATATTGATAAACTAATGGTTGTGAAATGGATGTTGTGTCCGTTATTGATCTAAGTGGATTTATAAGTTGAGTGTTGATCTTGTAAGAATTTTAATTAGGTCAATTTACATTTTTTTTATTATCATTATTAGAATTGCGTCTTATTAGCCGTTTGGGTTATACGCACTATATTTAGTTTGAATTTAATTTAAAATGTTTATTTATTTTGTCGTGACTAGCACGTGATGCAGCCAGATGCCATACTACATTTAATTTATTTATTTTCAATTTTTTTTTCCAGTGGACATTGCATTGCGTCGAAGGAAACACCAGATAATAATAACAATTCTTTTATCAGAACAAGAAATATATTTATCTACCGGGTTTTTGTCCAAATATTCCGTCAACATTTTAAAACAATACTGATTGGGTGTAATTTTATTTTTAACGTCTTCTACGAGATTCTACGATAATCATAATGGCCGCGCTACACGAGGAAGAAAGAAATGGACTGTAGCAGAGGGGGAATGCGGGGGATGTGACGACAGAGATACGTCAACAAATCTCGTACATCTTAATTTTAAAAGGCCCGCTAGGAAAAAAAAGAAGTTGAGTTTGTTTACAAACATGGATCATATGTCAAACTGTCAAATATCAGATTCTGCATCCATTTAGTTTTATTATTATTAGCACCGCGTCTTACTACCCATTCGGGTTATCCGCACTTACGCTAATGTGTAATGGTAGGGTGATTGTGAGATGAAATGAAGGACCTACAGTTTAACGTGGAATCCGAACCACGGTGGAGGCCTGGCATTCCCCACATTCACAAGATGTCTTGTCAGAGGTGAAGGAAGGGTTTGGCAATCAGATAAATCTGTGCCGGGACCGAGGATTGAACCCCGGCCGCCAGCATAGAAGTTTGACACCTTACCCCTAGACCACCAGGTCACCACCCATTTAGTTAAAGATTACAATTTTATCAAGCTTCTTAATTATTATTTCTTTCCCCCAAATATTCATTGTTTATACTTTGATTTAATATATACATAGACATATAATTCAAATTTAGAACTTAGATCCGTGAGATTTTTGGTGCCTATACGAGAAATTCCGAGAGGCGGGAATTGGAAGAAAGAAGCGGTACGAGGGACTTAGAGCTGAAGAGAAGATGACACACCTTAGTTTCAATATAATCGGTCGATTCAGAAAATGCACTTTGAATAAATAAAATGTAAAACGCAGACAAGAGATTAAATAACAGAAATAACGTAAACAGAGATAAACGCATCACGTCAACATACAAAAAAATATGGTGGGTTTTGTTTTTAATCCAAACCTTTCTCTTTACCTAGATGTACACTACTTGGTGACTAATTTATATACTAAAAGTAGTTTCATTTGACAAAAAAAAAACCTTATCTTCAACTTTGATTTCACTTCGCATTTAAAAAGGAACCTGCGCCCCCCTCTCCTTAGTTACATTACGTAAGGTAGAGTGTAAATGTACCCGCATTCACTCGGAGGGAGAATGGGTAACCACTTAGAGATAAGTACCATCATTATATCTGGCCAGGATTCAAGCCCCGATCTCTCCATCGCCGTCTAGCCTGACGTCTATCCGGAGTGACCACTGTTGCAGATTGCTGAACTTCTTAGTTCGGGGCTATTAGCACCTGGGACCTACCTTGTAGCTATATCCTGAGTCTAGTCCGGGGCTATTAGCACCTGGGACCTACCTTGTAGCTAATATCCTGAGTCTAGTCCGGGGCTATTAGCACCTGGGACCTACCTCCTTGTAATGATATCCTTAAAACTTGCACTTTGCTCACAAGATTATTATGTTTCCTCTCCACTAAGATTCGAACCCAAGTCACTCAGGGTTATACACAACGCTCTCAACCAAAGTTGCAACTGAAAAACTACACGTGTTCAGGAACAAACAACCAATTAAGAACGGTATTCTGACACCTTATCTCAGTAAGTAGCACTTGTATACTTAACTTACTAGTCCCGGGTTCGATTCCTGGAATATCCTAGAAATGTATAATTGGCCAAATCATGGCTTCCCACCATCACAGTGGTAAATTAATGAATATGGTACTGGATGATGTATTTGCTCTTTAATTAATATAGTTTGTGATTCATGCGATGATAATATCAGTAGGTTCAGAAAGTGCACGTTAAATACTTTAAAATAAATTAAAATTAAATACAAGGAAATAAGTAAGAAACGTTTTCAGGGGTGAACAATTTTCTCTCAAAATGTTCAATAAGGTATTTTGTGGCTTCATTTCTGGTAACCCTGTGGCCTCAATTTACATAAAGGCTGAAAAAACTATGGCCCGAGGCAAACTAACTTTTAGACAGTTGTAGTGAGGGTGTAACAATGTTTAGTGTGTTAGTTCATCAAAAGAGAGGCAGGCAGGGGGTGGAGGGGTGGAAAGCAGTGTGTGACCAATGAGCTGTCACTTGATTCGCTCTCAAACATCAAAGCATTGTTTCCTCCACATCAAACAGGCTCACTTTAGTCGGCTTCTAATACCAGCCTTTCTCTTGGATGAGAGCGTGGAGGTGGTTATGCTCCACATATGAATGGATTGTGGTTCAGTTGTTAGTAAGAAGTAGCTCTTGGATTGTAGTTCAGTTGTTAGTAAGAAGTAGCTCTTGGATTGTGGTTCAGTTGTTAGTAAAGAAGTAGCTCTTGGATTGTAGTTCAGTTGTTAGTAAGAATTAGCTCTTGGATTGTAGTTCAGTTGTTAGTAAGAATTAGCTCTTGGATTGTAGTTCAGTTGTTAGAAAGAATTAGCTCTTGGATTGTGGTTCAGTTGTTAGTAAGAAGTAGCTCTTGAATTGTAGTTCAGTTGTTAGTAAGAAGTAGCTCTTGGATTGTAGTTCAGTTGTTAGTAAGAAGTAGCTCTTGGATTAGTAGTTCAGTTGTTAGTAAGAATTAGCTCTTGGATTGTAGTTCAGTTGTTGGTAAGAAGTAGCTCTTGGATTGTAGTTCAGTGGTTAGTTAGAATTAGCTCTTGGATTGTAGTTCAGTTGTTAGTAAGAAGTAGATCTTGGATTTAGTTCAGTTGTTAGTAAGAAGTAGCTCTTGGATTGTGGTTCAGTTGTTAGTAAGAAGTAGCCCTTGGATTGTAGTTCAGTTGTTATTAAGAAGTAGCTCTTGGATTGTAGTTCAGTTGTTAGTAAGAAGTAGCTCTTGGATTGTAGTTCAGTTGTTAGTATGAAGTAGCTCTTGGATTGTGGTTCAGTTGTTAGTAAGAAGTAGCTCTTGGATTGTAGTTCAGTTGTTAGTATGAAGTAGCTCTTGGATTGTAGTTCAGTTGTTAGTATGAAGTAGCTCTTGGATTGTAGTTCAGTTGTTAGCATGGAGGAGCACTTGGATTTTGGAAGAAAAAAGTACCTCGTAGAAAACCTATTTTATACTGTCGGAATTGATAACGTGCAATATTAATATTGTTATTTTATAAGCAGCTAATTAATAATATCTATTAAAAGTGGCAACTGCAGATCACATGACTTGACGTTTTGAAAATAGTTTTTGTTATATTTGGAAGACGGTACACGAAAGGTGAATAGAAACATATACAAGGGAACAAACACTATATGGAGTTTACAGTGAAAAGAATAACACAGTTCACTTTTTACATTGCTGCCCCTGGACAAAGAGGTAATGGCTGCATCTCGAAGAAAATTGATCGTTGCCGCTCAATTCTTTGACCTAGATTTAAACCTATCGGAACTCATCAGTGCGGAGTGTGTAAACGTGCAACTAAACTTCCTATAAAGGGATTGGACGGTACTGATCGATATTCTTAACGAGGCAGCATTATATCTTTGTTTAGTGGCAGCAATGAAAGTGTGAACTGTGTTATTCTTTTCAATGTAAAGCCAGTTTATTATGTTTGGGCCCTTGTACATGTTTCTATCCACCTTTCCTGTTCCTTCTTCTAAATATAACATATTACCTCAAAAAGCGAAAAGAGGTTTCCCTTAAAGATATATTTTATATATAATTTGATAAGCCTCTTTCCGGCTATAGAAATTACGGGGAAGTATATAGACAGATTTGGACAAACGACCTCTCATTTTAAAGGTTAGGGATCTAGGATGTCGGTAAAAATAGTAGTTTACACCGAAAATCTAATTTTTCCAAAAAATTCTCAGCTTTCATTTTTTGTTTACATCACCATGTAAACCCTGGTTTTTGAAATGTTTTATACCTTTAAATAAAATATTTCTCTTTGGTTACAAATAACAACAGCTCAATTCTTACTTGAGCGGTTTGTTGCAACATATATAGAGCTGGGAGAGGGTCTTTTTAAAGTTATCATCGTGACGTGAAAATCCACGTAAAGTTGATGGACTTTGGTGAGAAAATTTTTAACTAGAAAGTCGAGTGAGGGCTTACTATCTAGATCTATTCCCATTAAAATGTTTAGAATATATTTTAGTGTAATAATCTGCAGTCATCACTGATGCGATCCACTAGTATTATATATATTCGCATCCATTGAAAATAGCTTTGTAATATTTGTAACTGTCAAGAAAGTGTCTCCGTGCCTGAACCAACTTGTAGTTGATCGTCTTTTATCTTCAGCATAGCTGGCCAAATATTGTTACGCCATCATTTTCATCCTTTCCTCTTAGATTAATATGTTTTTAACACTGCATCTTACTACCCGCTTGAGTCATTCGAATATGAAATAATTATTACGCTAGTGTTTTTGAGGTTAGGAAAGTTTAACTTCGGGATTCAAAACCCGATCTCTACATCATTGACAAAATTAGACTTAGAGAAATTAACGTTAGAGTTCTTGATGCTCAGTGGTGAAGGTTTCATTCCCGTTCCTTCCCTGCTCCCACTGATAGCCTGCGTTGATGGGCACGCAGATTAAATGTAAGGCTCATCTAGACTGGTCACTGTTGACAGAAGAGGCTGGGTCTCCAACTCCAGTCTGGGGTACTGACACTGATATTGTTTTGTTAATGTTTTCCTGCTCTCCCTTCATTCAAATGTTGGTACATTTCTCCTACCCTTTACTAAATTAATCGTGATTACAATTCCTATCAGACCACACACTGGGATTTCCTCTATTTTATTCGTAAAGCATTTTCTTTGTGTTCCAGATTCCATGTTCATTAGGGGACCAAGGTAAGGTCATATTCATTATGGGACCAAAGAAAGGTCATGTTCGTTAGGTGACCAAGGTAAGCTCATGTCCATAAAGTGATCAATGTAAGGTAAATTTAATAAAGTGATGAATGTAAGGTAAATTTAATAAAGTGATGAATGTAAGGTCAAGTTCATAAAGTGATCAATGTAAAGTCATGTTCCAAATTGACAAATATTCCAGTAATTGGTCCTAGTTTCCCTGTATTTCCCTGGAGCGTGAAGAATTGACAACCACACATTCTCTCTGAATCCCTAAGGTAAAATATAGTTAAGGACAGGAATTTATTCCTGAACTTATATGAATAAGAATCTACAGACCACGTCTGACTAATCAGCTGGATTATGAACAGGAACAGGAACCTCGTCAAACAAGATATCCTAATTTAATTGTGCGGTAAGGATAGTTAATATTGAATTTAGATGTAATGTATACACCAAAAGTCTGGGGTTCGAACGCTGATCTCCCCCATGATCGCTAAACCAAACAAGACGAGACTGACACCTTTATTCCATTCACTGCGGGGTTGGTCTACTATATCTGTGGTTTCTGGTTGTTTCTATCGCCCCTGTGCACCACGCTATATGAGGCGCAGACAGACGCTAGGAGTTATTGAGGAGTTAGTGCCACGTGGTACATTAGTGGCGCACACAGATTCTAGGAATTATTGAGGAGTTAGTGCCACGTGGTATATTAGTGGCGCATATAGATGCTAGGAGGTATTGAGGAGTTAGTGCCACGTGGTATATTAGTGGCGCACATAGATTCTAGGAGGTATTGAGGAGTTAGTGCCACGTGGTACATGAGTGGCGCATATAGATGCTAGGAGGTATTGAGGAGTTAGTGCCACGTGGTATATTAGTGGCGCAGACAGATGCTAGGAGGTATTGAGGAGTTAGTGCCACGTAGTACATGAGTGGCGCATATAGATGCTAGGAGGTATTGAGGAGTTAGTGCCACGTGGTATATTAGTGGCGCACATAGATTCTAGGAGGTATTAAGGAGTTAGTGCCACGTGGTATATTAGTGGCGCAGACAGATGCTAGGAGGTATTGAGGAGTTAGTGCCACGTGGTACATGAGTGGCGTATATAGATGCTAGGAGGTATTGAGGAGTTAGTGCCACGTGGTATATTAGTGGCGCAGACAGATGCTAGGAGGTATTGAGGAGTTAGTGCCACGTGGTATATTAGTGGCGCACACAGATTCTAGGAGGTATTGAGGAGTTAGTGCCACGTGGTATATTAGTGGCGCACACAGATTCTAGGAGGTATTGAGGAGTTAGTGCCACGTGGTATATTAGTGGCGCACACAGATTCTAGGAGGTATTGAGGAGTTAGTGCCACGTGGTATATTAGTGGCGCACACAGATTCTAGGAGGTATTGAGGAGTTAGTGCCACGTGGTATATTAGTGGCGCACACAGATTCTAGGAGGTATTGAGGAGTTAGTGCCACGTGGTATATTAGTGGCGCACACAGATTCTAGGAGGTATTGAGGAGTTAGTGCCACGTGGTATATTAGTGGCGCACACAGATTCTAGGAGGTATTGAGGAGTTAGTGCCACGTGGTATATTAGTGGCGCACACAGATTCTAGGAGGTATTGAGGAGTTAGTGCCACGTGGTATATTAGTGGCGCACACAGATTCTAGGAGGTATTGAGGAGTTAGTGCCACGTGGTATATTAGTGGCGCACACAGATTCTAGGAGGTATTGAGGAGTTAGTGCCACGTGGTATATTAGTGGCGCACACAGATTCTAGGAGGTATTGAGGAGTTAGTGCCACGTGGTATATTAGTGGCGCACACAGATTCTAGGAGGTATTGAGGAGTTAGTGCCACGTGGTATATTAGTGGCGCACACAGATTCTAGTAGGTATTGAGGAGTTAGTGCCACGTGGTATATTAGTGGCGCACACAGATTCTAGGAGGTATTGAGGAGTTAGTGCTACGTGGTATATTAGTGGCGCACACAGATGCTAGGAGGTATTGAGGAGTAAGTGCCACGTGGTATATTAGTGGCGCAGACAGACGCTAGGAGTTATTGAGGAGTTAGTGCCACGTGGTATATTAGTGGCGCACATATATTCTAGGAGGTATTGAGGAGTTAGTGCCACGTGGTACATTAGTGGCGCACACAGATGCTAGGAGGTATTGAGGAGTAAGTGCCACGTGGTATATTAGTGGCGAACATAGATTCTAGGAGGTATTGAGGAGTTAGTGCTACGTGGTATATTAGTGGCGCACACAGATGCTAGGAGGTATTGAGGAGTTAGTGCCACGTGGTATATTAGTGGCGCACATAGATTCTAGGAGGTATTGAGGAGTCAGTGCCACGTGGTACATGAGTGGCGCACAAACACACCACGGGACATGTTTCCCGTGTTTTGTTATGGACGATCTTACTATCCACCCAGCGTATATAAACACACAATTTAGGTAGAGTAGGTCACATATTGAGGAAATGCTCCCGTGATTGTGTGGAGTAATCGAGGGCAAACATTTAGGAAAATAACACTGCCGGTATTTTGATCCCAATCTCGTCACTCGCTGTTCAGAAAATATGAGTGTGACAGACACCCTTATTTGCGTGTACATTGGTGCTATAGTTTATTACATCATTTAAGACAGTGGTTTACCAACTTTTTGAGTCGCATAGCACTTTTCAGGAGTAAAATTCTTCACTGATTACTGTCGTGTCAAAGGAACGCATGTGCATTTTTGGCTGTTTTTAAAATTAATTAAATGTTTCAAGTTGTTAGTCAATATTTTATCGTATAGCAAACGCACAAATTATTTTTCGATTTTTTAATTCTATATAGCTTAAATTTTGAACTAAACTTAATTTTTCCCATTGAAAGTAATTGAAAATTGGAACTTTAGATATAGTTGTTTTTTCAAAACATCCATTTTGCACTTACGTGTCTTTTTCATAAAGGCTAGGACATTTTCACTCCGCGCCTACGTAGGTACTGTAATAATTTGTACCCCTTTCAACTTTTATTCTATATAATCCATTTGTGTTTTAATTTTGTCACCACTACAGTTTATTAATCTACAGAATATTTACATTTTACTAGATCAGTCGAGGTGATGAGTACTCTAAAATATCAGGACCACTGAGTGACCTCAATGATACTGTTTTTCTAAAGGATATTATCATAAACTGAATCCAACTTTATCAAAACTAGATTTATTACTTAGATGAAAGTCAAAATATGTAAAATTTAACTGATTGAATTTATTAAAATTTCGTAAACAAATAAAAAATCAATCTTATTATGTTAATGTTGCATTAAATTATTTGTTAAAACCTGGCCTGGGTAAATCCACGCTAATATTACAATTCTAATCATGAAAATACTAAGTGTTTCTAATTAAATAATAATAAAATAAAATCTTCCTCATCGAGTATTGTTATTGTTGGAAATAAGTAAACTCTCTTGTGACCAACCTGACTTTTATTTGTTATATAAATAAAGGGGGGGTTACAATTTCGAAGTGGGTAAATATTCATATCAGTGAGGAGTCAGCCATTTGGCTTTATAGTAGTATAATAATAAAATAACGTGCCATGAACAAAACTAGATACATTTGTGTCACGAACTTTCCTAGCATCACTAGAGGTTTCAAATGGTTTATATTTGCTTTTAAATTATTTTACTAATGAATCTTTGGCCAGTTAAATTAAATGTAAACAAAATTAATCACTTTATTTACCCCTTTAATGTTTATAAAAAATTATCCAAAATTTTGTTTCAATATAAAACTAGATAATAGATATATTAGAACGCATTTCACTAACTTATTTTTAAAAATAATATCTGAAATAACGGAAAGTTCTATACCTGATTTTTGAAACATTTTCTACATCTAAGATAACATATTACCCGCATCAATGATCATACAGTATAAGACGTGCACTCTCGTAATAGACTAGACTCGAGGTTCGAATCATGATCGGGTGTATTGATTATGTTTTTTTGTAAAATATTTTCCAATCTCCCTCCACACGAATGTTGATACATTTTGTTTAAACTCTACATTCCTCATCTCTGCCCCGTTAGTGTAAATATGTGTATAGCTCGTACGGGTAGTAATGCACGCACCAAGCTAATATCCGATCAGTATCAGAAGCCACAAACCCTCCCCTCGCTAAGTCACTCGATTGATCGGCTTCAAACGATCCCACAGTTTCTGATCGGGAGCTAACAGTCCACTTACTTGTCACGAAGCTCAGAACTATACCCCCTCCCCTCCACTCAACCCCTCTCCCCCTATCTAACATTACATTTTCACCAACGAGGCTTCCTGGCGTCAGTTGTCGTGATACTTGACGATAAAAGATCCCTGGTTCGTTCCTCCCCTTCTATTTTTTTTTATTCCGGTAGTCGCATATTTATATTTTATGGGCGAGAATACCCGCCACGCCATTTTGTCGTTCATATGACCCCTTACACTTTTATCTCCCTCTTCTCGTTAAGTTATTACTACATCATTTCTCCTGCCCCGCCCCACACACGTTTTCACCCCTTATTCTACCCCAGGGTGTAATTTAATATTCATCCCTCTTTAGTAATATCAGCCTGCTTCACGGTTTCATTGAGATTAATAGGCGTAGAGTTCATTCCTTGGAATAAGAAATAAAACCTTTAGAAGCACGCATTGTGTGAGGTAGTTGTAGTAGCACGCATTGTGTGAGGTAGTTGTAGTAGCACGCATTGTGTGAGGTAGTTGCAGCAGCACGCATTATGTGAGGTAGTTGTAGCAGCACGTATTGTGAGGTAGTTGTAGAAGCACGTATTGTGGGGTAGTTGTAGTAGCACGCAGTGTGTGAGGTAGTTGTAGCAGCACGTGTGTGAGGTAGTTGTAGCAGCACGTATTGTGAGGTAGTTGTAGCAGTACGTATTGTGAGGTAGTTGTAGTAGCACGCAATGTGTGAGGTAGTTGTAGAAGCACGTATTGTGAGGTAGTTGTAGCAGCACGCATTGTGAGATATTGTGAGGTAGTTGTAGCAGCACGTATTGTGAGGTAGTTGTAGAAGCACGTATTGTGAGGTAGTTGTAGCAGCACGCAATGTGTGAGGTAGTTGTAGCAGCACGTATTGTGAGGTAGTTGTAGTAGCACGCAATGTGTGAGGTAGTTGTAGCAGCACGTATTGTGAGGTAGTTGTAGCAGCACGTAATGTGTGAGGTAGTTGTAGTAGCACGCAATGTGTGAGGTAGTTGTAGCAGCACGTAATGTGTGAGGTAGTTGTAGCAGCACGTATTGTGAGGTAGTTGTAGAAGCACGTATTGTGAGGTAGTTGTAGCAGCACGTATTGTGAGGTAGTTGTAGAAGCACGTATTGTGAGGTAGTTGTAGCAGCACGCAATGTGTGAAGTAGTTGTAGCAGCACGTATTGTGAGGTAGTTGTAGAAGCACGCATTGTGAGGTAGTTGTAGAAGCACGCATTGTGTGAGGTAGTTGTAGCAGCACGTAATGTGTGAGGTAGCTGTAGAAGCACGTATTGTGAGGTAGTTGTAGCAGCACGTATTGTGAGGTAGTTGTAGCAGCACGCAATGTGTGAGGTAGTTGTAACAGCACGTATTGTGAGGTAGTTGTAGCAACACGCATTGCGTGAGGTAAGCTAGTAACCACAATATAAGATAACTTAATAGCTTACTAATACTACATTCATATATTAATACGTAAAGTTATGTCAACTACAGCTGTCACGTTTAATATTAATAATATAGTAAAAGGTTACAAATCCTTGTATTTTTTTTAAGATAAACCTGAAATGGGTATTCCAATTGGCAGCCACATGTGAGTTTCTGGCTTCTGTGCTTCTGTATAAACACATGAGAAGGAAATAAAATTTTTATTGCGGGTAGAAGAAGCAAATAAACTCTCGCTTTGAAACTTTGTCATCAGAAAATTGTTTCTGGTGAGTACAGCAGTACCTGCCCGTGGTCGAGGGAGTCCAAGCCTTGTTTGAACACCATCTTGAATTGTTTTAGATCCTCGCGTTGTGCGAAATCAGGTATGATCCAGTTTATTCGATAACAGTAGCTTCATTCACGTTAAAAGCATTATTATTACTATTATTATCACCGGACGTAACAGTCATACCTATCTTGGACTAATAACTGACAAACATCATAAATGGGAAAGTCACGTACAAAAACTTGAGAACAAACTGAAAGGATTGACATATGTTTTATACCATCTTAAAATGTAATTGGATATCAACACAATAATAGTAATATATAAATCATTAGTTCAATCAATAATAGATTATGGCATATCTATCTGGGGAGTAACGACAGAATGTTCACAGTCAAAATTTTAAATTTGCAAGAAGAAATCATATTTGGTACAAAAAATGCTAACAAACATGCATTCAACATAGAATTATACTTCTAAGCCTTTTTATAGGATATTACCATTCCGATAAATACAAACCAATAAACAAATATTCCCTTAACCCAACCGCTTAATTTCTAACAAAGAAGTGTATAAAATCGGCACATACTTTGATTATTATGGTAACAGGAACTGAGATGTACCATCCTCAAATTATTTAATCTACTACCACCAACACTCCAAGATATCCCTCAAATGGGTGTAGCGAAAAGTAAAATTAAAGAATGGATATTTCAAGGCATGCTTCAAGCAACTATGTAAATATTTTTAAGAGGAAATGTTATGATGTGTGAAAAACTTGTTTTTTAACTATTTTATTATTTTAAAAACGATAACTGCAAAACCTGAAGATTTACTTGTAGGTACTTCAGGTTTATATAATAAAATCCATTATGTAATTTTCTTTTAAATCCTAAATTATTATTATTAATATTATTATTATTGTTATTATTATTATTATTATTGTTATTATTATTAGCAACAGTAATCGTGCCCTTACACAAGAGTAGTAAAATTGACTGTTAAACGGAGGTATTTCTCTGCTAAATGTCACACACAAAGATGTATCCGTATGCTGACTCTTACTTGGATATTGGAGAGTATCAAACTGTTTGTAGAGCTTTGAGGAACAATAAGGATCGTATTTTTACAATGAGACAACTTTGAAGAAAGTGCTGGAAGCATGACAAAGCAATCATGACTACGTTCGTAGACTTTTCCAAAGCATATGTCAAGCACTCATATGAAACCTGTACAACACGATGAAAGAGAATACAAGTCCATAGAAACTAAGAATGATGACAGAGGACACAAATGCAGAAATACAATTTAAAAGTGCATTCTCAAGAGAGATGAAGATATAAACCGGAGTACTGCAGGGGAATACTAGTTGACAATACTGTTCAATCTAGTTTTATAAAAAGTTCTGAGATAAATTTATAAGAACAGCAAAAGGGTAATGTTCAATGGAAATAATAAATGGTTGGCGTGTAAGGAGGATATCTCAGTAATGGCAGAAGAAAAAGAAATTATAGAGTAGCTGAAAGAACTGAAAAAAATTTGGATTAAACATCAATTAATCAAAAACTAAGGTCATGAAACTGTCGATAAAAGAGCAAAATGATGGTTCAGCAAAGGTTGGAGAAATAATAGTGCAAATAAAGCAAAATTTACGATATTTAGGGTCATCTATAAAATAGCCTAACTTGATTTTGGAAGCTTTTCTGTCGAGTTCCTCTAGACTCGTCTGTAGAATCATTCTTGTTTTACATAAGCTTAGGAAAGTACAATAACAAGACTTTAACATAAATTGCAACATTGGCTGCACAATCCACTGGTAATGGTTTATTTTTATTTTTTTTAAACTTCCAGTGATGACGCAAGAACTGTGGCCTCAGCCTGATACTTCCTGACTATTATACCCGCTCTACATAACTGTATAAAGAGTTGCGTAAGAGCGTATCAAACGGCGTTTTGAGAGCCAACAGCTTCTCTGCATCTCCTGGGTTTCATATTAATTAACTTATTCATTCAGTATCAATTTCCTACTTTCTCACTTTTATAGGTTTTATTGAAATGTTTTACACAAAAATGAGCTTCGACGTTTTCAAATTCGATTGATTTTTCTTATTGTAATTGAATCTTACAGCAAATAAATTTAAATGAATGATTTTCTATCGTGGATCTTGCTACACCGGTTGTTACGCAGTTAAATACGTCAGTCTCGGAACGTACCAGATTGCTGGTGATCAGGAGACTTGGGTTCGAATTCAACAGAGTATACTGACTTCTATAAAATGCGGGTACATGCTATCTTAGAATCTAACTTTATTATCCGTACCCCTTGTTTACACCGGATTAAAGAACTGGATGACCAAAACACAAATAGCCCTCAGTGATACAACATCAGTTTTCATATAAATCCGTGAAACACATTTTTGACAAACTTCGGTTATAAATAAACGTAAATGTGAGATGACTTGATTAGTTTGGGTGAGCGAATTGCTGATGTCATCACGTGTGTGTGTGTGTGTGTGTGTGTGTGTATATATATATATATATATATATATAATATAGTAAGTGTGTACGAAGGGCACATTATGCATAATAAATTAGGGGTATGTGAATGGCACATTATATATAATATAATAAGGTTATGCGTAGGGCACGTTATACATAATATAATAAGGGTATGTGAAGGGTACATCATATATAATAAAATAAGGGTATGCTTAGGGCACATTATACATAATATAATAAGGGTATGCGAAGGGCACATTATATATAATATTATAAGGGTATGCGTAGGGCACATTATACATAATATAATAAGGGTATGCGAAGGGCACATTATATATAATAAAATAAGGGTATGCGAAGAGCACATTATATATAATATTATAAGGGTATGCGTAGGGCACATTATACATAATATAATAAGGGTATGCGAAGGGCACGTTATACATAATATAATAAGGGTATGCGAAGGGCACATTATATATAATATTATAAGGGTATGCGTAGGGCACATTATACATAATATTATAAGGGTATGCGAAGGGCACATTATATATAATATAATAAGGGTATGCGAAGAGCACATTATATATAATATTATAAGGGTATGCGTAGGGCACGTTATACATAATATAATAAGGGTATGCGAAGGGCACATTATATATAATATAATAAGGGTATGCGAAGAGCACATTATATATAATATTATAAGGGTATGCGTAGGGCACGTTATACATAATATAATAGGGGTGTGAGAAGGGCACATTATATATAATATAATAAGGGTATGCGAAGAGCACATTATCTATAATATAATAAGGGTATGCGAAGGGCACATTATATATAATATAATAAGGGTATGCGAAGATCACATTATATATAATATTATAAGCGTATGCGAAGATCACATTATATATAATATAATAGGGTTGTGAGAAGGGCACATTATATATAATATAACAGGGGTATGCGAAGAGCACATTATATATAATATAATAGGGGTGTGGGAAGGGTATTTTTGTTAATTTGAAGAAAAGCTGAATTCAAATATAAAGTCTATGGTGTTGTCACATAAAGTTACTTTTAATTTTTAAAATAGTCATAATTTAACCATACGTCTTTGTTGAAATACTGTCTTGTAACACATTAGAGGCTGTTCTAAAACTACCTATACATAGTCGATTTGTCATTCCTACGTGTTGTCAACGGAACCTAGAAATGTTTTATCCTATAAACTTTTATGATTGATTTGTACTCCCAAGGGGTCCTTGAGAAAATTAAATCGGTTGTAGAGTCAACAATATTGACTAACTACGGCAAAATCTATAAATCCAGGATGGTGGTCAAAAATAGTGTAAATTTAATTATCTTGGTGGCTTGTAAAACAACTAAAAATTTCAATTTTTGTTATAAATCAATTCAGGTTTTCATCGGGCATTTTATTTTATATCATTTACGAACAAAAGAAAATATGGCGGCCATATAAAAAGATGGCCGCCCTAATAAGTAAAATGTACATTACATATGAGACATTATTACAAATTGTACAAAATGCCTATGAATGACATATTGAGTTAAAATAAAGTATAGGTAATAATTAAAATGTAAATACAAAATTATCCTTTATTTTTAATTATAGTTACACAAAATAAATATTTGTTACAGTAAATAATGATAATAATGGATTTACTGCCCCTCATCATCCAAATTGTCATATTAATCAAATTCATCCTGATTGCACTCTTCATAATAATCCTCATCCTTAGGAGAGTAAACATCATCATCCCGGTCCATATCTTCAGACTTGTCTTGATCAATTAGAAACAAATAGAATTAACTTATATGGAAATTCATTATTTAATTAGTATATTGCTTCATTCTTATTGTGCCATTAATCAACTCATCTATTTTTAAGCATTCTTCATAATTTCTAATTTTTTATTTTGTAACATTATAAAAAATTATACATGATTCATAATATAGAATAACTAAGTAATAATTTTTAAAAAATCCCGTATAAATTTTTTTTATGTAAAACTTATATTCCTCAAGTTAGCAAATGCTCTTTGGATTATGTACATACAAACTTTTAGATAATAAAATAAACCGATGAACAACCTTCGTTCATTGCTACAGATTTTACTCTTTTAGTTAATGGATTTAAACATAATTCTTTGCTGGAGCAGTAGTAATATGATGTGCACGAAATACGTTATTTGTGCCATCCGCAAGCCTTACTGTCACACATCTTTCCTTGTGCCTTACACTGACATTTAAGTGTATCAATGAGCTCTGATGCCAGGCCTCCACCGTGGTTCGGATTCCACGTTAAACTGTAGGTCCTTCATTTCATCTCGCAATCACACTACCATTACACATTAGCGTAAGTGTGTACAACCCGAATGGGTAGTAAGACGCGGTGCTAATAATAATAATAATAATAATAATAATAATACAATGAGCTCTGGCGGGGATGTCTCCATTAGCAGTAACAGGAGTTGGTATTCCATCTTTTAATTCTACCCTAATTGAGTTATATCACCTGACTAATCTGGGGGCACATTCTGGTTGCAAACTTTCCACAGCATCGCCTGAAGATGGGCCCAAAGAACATACTGCAACATGTTGGGGGAGGTTGGAGGTAAGGCCATGATTTTGTGACTTCTAGTCTTATTTGTGAATAGTTCGAATCAAGCAGACTCCAGCGATGTCTCTAGTGATTTACCATATAAGGCAATGAAGTAGGCTCCATTAGAGCCTCCAATGTAGTGTCAAATTCTCCCAGCGCATCAGCTAACCCGTTTAATTCCCTTGCAAGCAACGTTTTCAGTGCAGTTCCCTTGCCTTTACTGAATGGATACCAGGTCATGTCACAACCGCTGAAGGCATGTTTTCCAAGTAAGTGCATACATTTTGGTCCAAGTTTAGCACAGGTTCCATTGATATCTAGCACCGTTCCATCCCCCCACTCCATCTGCACTATGGAATATAGATGTTCCCGATATACCCAATAGACAAGTAGAACAAACACATCTGTGCCATCACTCACAACACGGACTCATAACACCTTTATCATGGCTTGAATCGTCAAGGACAAACGATATGATGGATACGTCTGCCTCATCATCACTAAAGGTAGCATCATCATGAGTCTCAACCTTGACATTTTCTCCAAAACGAAATTAATGAACCCAACACACTTGCTAGTCTTCTTTTATTGTTGCACTTGCTCTTAATTATTGTATCTCTTTTTGGAAGAGGGCTGGGGATGATGAGATTATAATTGATTAAAATTTAACCAGATAGGCCTATTATTTCATGGTACTTGGTCGATATATATTTGTTTTTATCGAAGACGATGAATTTCTCGGTGTCAGGATAGCGATTCAAACGACCCTTGATCGAGGTGATGAGATTGTATGGAGTGCCATGATGCGGCCAAACAATATGGTAGAACAAGTGTGAAATGCCAACAATGACAATATCAGGGTCGTCAGTTGAAATATCCATTACACCAAGTCATTTGACCAACGACGATTTATTGCTTTTCCTGAGACAACCCTGTGCATCAATGAGTGAAGGAGGCACTAAACAAAGTTCATAAGCAAAGAATGATTGAAGGTCTATGTTTTGTCTCTGACCAATCATCAGTAACCAAAGAAAAATGTTTTCCAGATCGATGACTGGCAATACTTTGCAGTATTTTGCCTTCTTCTTACTCTTCAAAAGGTCCAATGTCTTAATGGGACTAATTGTATGGGAATGAAACCCATTAGGAAAGCTACCGATGTAGTTAATTGTCAACTAGTCTCCTATTGCCAATAAATCAGCCACATTTACCTCATTGGTGGTAACTTCTCCTGTGACTTGCTTGTACAAATTAGGTCACTTATCTTCCAATGGATGATGGTTCTTGTTGACCTCTGCAGCATTGTGATCACGATATTCTGCATTCAAGACACACCTGTGTTTCAGTTCTTCAGTGTGTTGTTTCTGTACAGATTGACATGATGGATCAGCACAGTAGATATTGTCCATGTGGTCTGCAAGGTGCGCAGCTATAGGGAACGCATCGTTCTACTCAGTCACGAATTCAGCAAACAAGGTCATGCCTTTCAGAGTGCCCTCGCCAAGTTTTATGGCAGTTTGCTCGCCAAACTGGTCACCCGATACAGCTTTCTAATATCCATCGTGATGACGTAATACAAATGCACCGGAATGTAGGTTTGTCAGAACTTCTGCGGGTAGTGCACGTATTTCAAGTAGTTATTGAGATATATAAGGTGCATACTGCATGTGACCAGCAAGGAAAAAATACTTGAGCATGCGCTCCAGAATCAGTAGCTTCAGATGGAAGTATCCCTCTCTTCCCGCTGTCTCACATTGGTGAACGAATAGCGTTGGCCGAAGAAAGTTGTCTACCCAATGTTGACTAGTGGGATGTTGACGTGCTGTTTCCAGATAATGTTGTATTTCCTCAAATTTATTCCATCCAATTGACAAAACATAGTGCAATATATCCACTGATACGCCACGGAAAGATCTCATTGCCTTCATCAAGGACTTGCAGTTGAAGATACCAGTCACTCCCCCATATGCTGATTATATAATATATAACATATACAGAAAAGTATGATATTTACACATCACTTATTTACAAGTAACCGAGCGAAGACCATCTTGTGATATGGCCGCCATGTTTTCTTTTGTTTGCAAATGATGTAAAATGAAATGCCTGATGAAAGCCTGAATATATTTAAAACAAAAATGACCTTTCTAGGTGTATTATAAGCCAGGATAATAAAATTTACACTTTTTGTATGGCCTTTTTGGATTTATGGATTTTGCTGTAGTTGCCCAATATTGTCGACTCTACAATCGATTTGAATTTGTTCAAGGACCCCCTGGTGGTCTAAATCAATCATAAGAGTTTATAGGATATAACATGTCTAGGTTTGCTATCCAACAAATCGACTAATATAGGAATATGCCATATTATTTAGTGAGATATTTCCATTCAAAATATTTCTAAATTTTTCTTCTTGTTTGGAAATTTTTCAAAGATTCGAAGGTCATTGTGCATATCTAAGTCCAAGCGAATGAGATTTGACCTTTGACCTCGATATTTTGAAGCTAGCTCCTAGAAGATAGAAAAGATTAATTTACTGTGTTAGTTTGTTCATGTACTCAGAAAACTCGGATTTCAACGCAAATTGGGATAAACAAAGCGTTAGCTGGAAAAATCCACTACGGCACTGTACGAAGACGGTAATTTAATTCAGGTAAATTTAAATATGATAAATTACAATTCCCACAGGAATAAAACGGAAAATGTGAGGTAGCCTAAATAAAATCTAGCAGGACTGTTTTATCTAACTAAAACACTAAGCATATACTTCTTTTGGCAGGGCGAACTGTAACTCTACTGGGAAGCTGTGCTCTGCTATAAGCAATGAACATTTCTCTCTTGTGGTCTGAGTCGAACGAGTGTGGCGACCTTTGAAACAGCTCAAAGGACTCTTTTTCTCGCTCTTCCACCCCTACACCTTTCCTCCGACTCCTGTAGGACACTGCATTATCCACACTTGGAAATAGAACCTATCCTCCCCTTGTTTTTACACGGCTGTTTAAACATGATAAGAGCCTGAAGCGAGCTGATTGTCTGATGTCGCTGATGCAGGAGAATCACTAACACGTTTAGTAAAGTGAGAGATGGAATCAGTAGTTATATCTAGCTTTCCTAATTATGTTTCTCCCGTGCACCCCAACCCGTCTTACTACCCGTCCGGGATGTAATAATACCTATACTAACAAGCTAAGGGTGAGGAATACATACGTTTGCATGGAGAGAGATTGAGAATACTATTTACCGTCAGTAAACCCAGCCGGGATTTGAACCCTTAACTTCCCACGAATCAGACTAGATGAGCTTGACGTTTAATCCGTGTGTCCGCCAATGGGTTATTCAGTGGCGTGGCGTGAAGTGTTGCCAAGGTAAGCAGTATTAATTTAAACTGTATCTGTGAATTGTTCACCCCCTTCAGTAGAACACTCATTAGTCAGATATAGAAGGGAATACATTCCCGTATGAGGAATGTGGAGCAGAGCATATGTATGACTGATCAAATAGGGGCCAAGTGGGTGAAAACATATTACATGAACTATTTTTAACTAGATTTACTTCCATATTTTGTTTATGAAGAGAAGTAAATATATCTGAATAGATAAGTAAATTAAAGCATGAGTTCTTATTTAAAAATATTGAACAATCAGTCTTGAGAAGTGCCTTTATAACAGGGTTGAATCTTAAGTTAAACTTCTGACAGTCAAAAAGGAAACTATAGTAGGATTTTAGTAGGACGGATAGTTTAGAAAATACAAATATATACACTGTACATGTTTAAACGTTGATTTCATTTTACTACACTGTATGATGACTTTTATGAGAGTAGTTTTACAGTACATTTATCATATGAAAATACTGATAGAAAAGCTACTAATATAGTTTCATATATTCATACGCCAAGTCATGTTATCTATATCTGATAGTTTTGATATATATTACCAATACCTATAAAATAACTATAATAAAAGAGTAAAATGTTATCACTGTTAACAATAAACAAATGTTTGTGTTTTGTCAAAGTTTATCTCTGTCAGAATCATACTTTAGTTCCATTTTAATTACACCCTACTATCCCTATAGCTTAAAAATTATCTTTCAAATATATTATATGAAATTACACATAATTTCATTAGTAAAATGATCATAATCTCATAATATAATAAGACCAAGCACCTCGCATACTTGGATCAATCCCGCCTCCGTTGAGCTCACATCATCCCCCATGAGGGTGAGAGTTTCATGGGTTTTTCCTGTGGTAGTCTCTGGTCACAGACAAGTAATAAACAGACTCTCAACCTTACGGGGGTTTCGCTGAGCTCCTTTTGCCAGCTTGAGTCCTTCAACACTGGGCTTCGCTAGTGTCACTGCTGGGTGATGATAGGACTAACCACAGCGATCCTAGTGGTGAAGGACTAAAGCGGCCAAAAGGAGCGCAACCATTTTAACCTGGAGATTAAGTGTCTTGCGTTATATTATTTGTCTGTGGCCTAGGTCTAGACAAACATACTGACGAGGACAACGACGTTTTACTTCTGAGTACTGGATAAACCTGCTGGCCATTTGAACTTGAAGCACTTTATTGTATTAATTATACAGTTTCTTTTGAAAATCTAACACATCTTTCATCCGTATTTTATAACACTGGAAAGCTTTGTTGTGATTACAAGGCGTGAATACAATGGACCCAGATGAAGTTGAATATTGTTATTTCTTTGTAATATCACGTGGTGAAATATTAATTTTATGTGATTTCCTCTACCTTGGTTTGCTACACTAACTAAAACTTCACCCTAGTTCTTACTTTTATCCATTATTATAAGCAAAAATCTACAGTTAAACAATCAACTTGTGGTATAGCCTATAAAAGTAGAAGAAAACTAACACAAAAAAACAAACAAGGCTTCGTCACATGCCTCCATTCCCTGCCTCCTATTGGCTGTGCGGATATGATGAAATAAGACTGAAGAATATGTGAGGTTTTGCTCTGAGCTACTCGTATTAGGTTTTGTAATACTATTTAAAGGAGTTCTATGAGGTTTTGTAATACTATTTAAAGGAGTTCTATGAGGTTTTGTAATACTATTTAAAGGAGTTCTATGCGGTTTTGTAATACTATTTAAAGGAGTTCTATGAGGTTTTGTAATACTATTTAAAGGAGATCTATGAGGTTTTGTAATACTATTTAAAGGAGTTCTATGCGGTTTTGTAATACTATTTAAAGGAGATCTATGAGGTTTTGTAATACTATTTAAAGGAGATCTATGAGGTTTTGTAATACTATTTAAAGGAGATCTATGAGGTTTTGCTTGAAACAGAGTACATAGAAGTATGGCGGTTGAAATGATGAAATATCTCTAAATAGAGACATGACTTGACGTGAATACTTGTAAGCATGTCTAGTAAATGTTTTAGAGATCAGCGATTAAAATTGGACTTTACAAAATACTAACCAATTTAGGTCCCTTCCAAGATATTAAACCAGGATCGCCTGGCTCTGAAGTTGGCCACTAAGGCCAAGGTATGAAATGGAAGTTAGTCTCGCAAGTGACTATACCTACTCCATCTCTCTCTCACACACACACACACACACACTAAAACCAACAACAAATATGATTTCTTCCTCAAGAAAACTAACAAATATTGAAAAGTAATCAATTACCAGGTATGACCAACATGCCAATATACATAACCTTGACCCACTCATGACCTGTTTGTGTGTGTTTGTGTTTGCTTGTGTAATGTTTACTTACAATAGTGTTTCATTTATTCATGTAACCCGTACATCTAACCCAAGGTAATGTAGCCATGAACGGCATGAACGAAGAAAATACGTGTATTCTTTTGCTTACTCACATACTATTACTGTTTTACTTTCTCACGCAGAGAAAATTGGCCAATTGTAACTATGGACATTCCCACCTTGAGAATGCGATGAATCTTGACGTTTATATCCCCTCGAACTAAAATAAATGGGTCTTAAAATAATGTATGTCTGTGTCTGTCCCTATGTCTGTATGCCTATACCCATGTCTGTATTTCTGTAGCTGATTCTACAGCCAAAACGATTTGATGGATTTACTAGTTCAAACGTAATTTTTAGATGTTATTTGGACATATATTGAGGCTGAATCATGATTTTGATTATAATTCTAAAATTAAAGGTAGTTTACTGATAATTGATTTATGATATTTTAAATCACTTAATATGAGAAAGTATGTACAATTTTGTCATACAATATATTACTATAAATAGTCATTATGTTTTAATGAGCATATTATTAATTTTATTATAATTATTATCATTAACACCGCGTCTTTCTACTCGATCGGGTTGTACGCACTTATACTAATGTGTAATGGTAGTGTGATTGTGAGATGAAATGGAGGACCTACAGTTTAACGTTGGATCCGAACCACGGTGGAGTCCTGGCACTCCACATATTCACAAGTTGTGATTAATACACGTCTTGTCAGAGGTGAAGGAAGGGTTTGGCAATCAGATAAATCTGTGCCGGGGCCGAGGATTGAAACCCGGACCCCTAGCACAGAAATCTGACACCTTAACCCTAGACCCAGAGTTGGTTTAAACTGTATCTGTGATATGTTCTCCCCCACTTTGTCTCCATTTGATTAACCATACATTGTCTCTAAGCTACATAACTCACATAAGAATGTTGATATCTGAGTAATGAGTGTTCCACTGAGTGATTGAGTGATGAGGACATATCACAGACAAAGCTGTTTTAACATGCTTTGCTCATCTTGGCAACACTCCCCTGCACTGATGTAAAATGTTTATTTAGTTCTCTTAGATTCCTCCCAACATCAAAGCTACCATACGTTTTGATCTTACCCCCAGAAAGATTAAAGTTCCCGAAAATGAAGTTTAACATCTGTTTATATTGTGGGTTATGTGGATAGACTGGGCGATCATTAAAACAGAATACACATTTCTTAATATGTGTGGGTGTGGTGAACTTTATCCACGAAAGGCATTTCTACGCGAGCACTATCCAACTAGATCCAATATCACTTCACAGGCCTAACATAGAGACTCAGCTGCTCGAACAAGACACAGTTATAGTGCACCGTGTATAGCTGACTGGTCCTGATGTAATTAACTAAGACACAGTTGTAGTGCATCATGTATAGCTGACTGGTCATGATGTAGGTAACTAAGACACAGTTATAGTGCACCGTGTATAGCTGACTGGTCCTGATGTAAGTAACTAAGACACAGTTCTAGTGAATCGTGTATATATGACTGGTCCTGATGTACACATACGTAATTAGCTACGTTGATTAGGTAGGGATGAAGGACGGAATGGAAAATGTATAGAAAATAATATGTAACCTCGTTTGCATGTAGAGAGTGTGGGAAAACCATTCAGTAAAATAAAACCTCATTACCCACTACCTGGGATTCAAACCTTGATTTTTCCTTGACCCTGTATTTAGTACATTACTAAGGTGAAGCCTTAGATCACGTGAGAACTATTGTGGGTGACTCAAGTAGAACCAATCAGATGATCACACGTTTTCCTCCAACCTATATCCATGGTCATGCGGACTAAACGTCAAGCTCATCTAGTTTAGCGGAGAGGTCCGAGATTTAATCTCAGCCAACTGGAATTGGATGGTGTTATTTAAAGGTGATTTATCGTTGTTGGTTTTCTCCTCCTCTCTCTACGCTAATATATATATATATATGTGTGTGTATATATATATATATGTGTGTGTATATATATATATATATATATATATATACACACTTCCGTAAAAACCACCCTCATCCCTTCACCTAATTTATTAATCCACTTTAAATACGATGATATTATCGATAAAAACTGTATGGCAGAGAAAATAGTCCAGGGAATCTAGAGATTGAAGCATAATATGAAGTAGAGGAACACACAAAAGGAGCCTTCATTCCCAAGTGTGAAGTGGAGAAAGACATAAAGGAGATACAAAGAAGGAAAGCTGCTGGAGATAATATACTAGCTGACCTCCTAAAGAAACTGAGAAACAACGAATTAAGGGTTCTGACTACACTTATAAATAAGTTCTACGAAACAGAATAATGGCCCGAGGACGTTCTAGACGTAACCATTGTGACTCTAAAAAAAGAAACAAGACAAGAACTGCAGTGATCACAAGACCATCATCCTCATTTATAATGTGGGGAAGATTGTGGCAAGAATACTCTACAAGTGACTCGAACAGCTAATAGAAAGAATGATGAAATAATACCAAATTGAATTCAGAAAAGGAACCAGAGCTGCCAATGTAATGTCAAAATAATTTCAGAGAGAGTGCTGAAAGTCAAGGAAGAGGTCTACATTGGTTTCATCGACTGGCAAAAGGAGTTCAATACAGTGAAGTGAGAGAATATGATGGAAATAATCAAGATTATCAGCCTCGAGTGGAGAGACAGAAGTTTGATTAAAAACCTGTAACTTGGACAGTGAGTGAAGGTGAGGCTGAACAACAACGTAGAGATAGGAAGAGGAGGGAGATAGCGATGCTGTTGTCACCCAGTCTGTTCAACTTGTATGGGGAGTGGTTGGTTATATAAGCCCTTAAGGGACATGGAATTTCAGGATAGGAGGACGTTTCATCAACTCAATAAAACTTCCAACTGATTGAGCATTGCTGGCCAAAAATAAAGAAGAGCTGCAGGAAATTATGGACCAGTTGGTAGAGATGGGGAGAAGATATGGCATAGACATCAACATTGAAAAGTCAAAAGTGATGATGATTTTTAAAAAGAAGGGCCGCTGGAAAACAAAATTAGAAAGCAGGAGTTAGAAAACATAGAGCAGTTCAAGTACCTGGGAAGTTCACTGACAAACCAACTACACCAGACAAATTAGGTCGAGAATCACCATGGCTAAGGGAGATTTGCTGACCAGCAAGTTGAGCTTAGAGCTGACGAAGAAACTGAAGAAATGCTACATCTGAAGCATCACGCTGTATGGAATAAAGCCGTGGACTCTTAGGAACATTGAAAAGCAATACTCGGAGAACTTTGAAATATAGTGCTGGAGAAGAATTGAAAATATCAGGTGGACAGACAGGGTGACAAAATAAAGAAGAGAACTATTTTGAATGTGACTCTTCGGTGCGAAGCAAACTGGATCGGACGCATCCTTAGGAGGACCTGTCTTCTGCACGACGTCATAGGAGGAAAGGTTAAATAAAGAGAAACTTAGGAAAAAGGAGGATTAAAATAATAGATGATTTGAAGGAAACAAGAACATTCTGGGAAATGAAGGAGGAGGCAGAGTACAGGACGCATTGGTGGTCTTAGATCACTGACAAAAGGAATGGACCTGTCGTAAGACAGAACACCTGATAATAATAATAATAATAATAATAATAATAATAATAATAATAATAATGGTGTAAAATATATGATCTAATAAAAATCATAATTTAATCTCCATATTTGAAACGTTTCCCCCTTAAACCCGTTATATCTAAATATCCCCACCATCCCTCTATTCCTGAATCTAAATATCCCTCCTCCATCCCTCTATTCCTGAATCTAAATATCCCTCCTCCATCCCTCTATTCCTGAATATAAATATCCCTCCATCCCTCTATTCCTGAATCTAAATATCCCCCTCCCTCTATTCCTGAATATAAATATCCCTCCATCCCTCTAATCCTGAATATAAAAGTCATATTAACAGGCTTTCCAGGTTTCTCATGTTAGCAGAATCTCATTTCTAAGCATTGCATTTTTTTAGCATGCGAAAAACAAAATCTCTCACTTTTGTTTTAGTGTTTAGGTGATAAATTACTTGTTTTTATGGCTTGAACAGGTATTTAAGTTCCATGATTTGTCTCCATTTTTAATTCAATTCCCTGACATTTCCCTGTTTTTACTGACTTTTCTATGATTTCCTTGTTTTGCCTGTTTGTATCTACCATTAACTTTCCTCTGGAACATTTCTGCAGGTATAGTTTGAACACTTGTAGAGACTCCACGCTTCGCCACTGGATTACAGGCTTTGTAAAGGATTGAGTGCTTTAGTTGAAACACAAGTGTTGAATACATTTTGCGAAAGACCGTACTCAGTGACAGGAAGATAGCATTAATGCATGAGAGTATGTCCCTGTTCAGAGGAACGTCTTGCGAGGTAAGGGATAACCGACCCGACGGTTGCATATTTGCTGCTAAACGTCCATTGAGTATTGTCATCTCCTGGATAAGATGGCCTTCATTATCTTTGTGCTTTATACAGAGAGTCTTAAAGTCCATATCATGTCCTGGTCATAATAGTCTTCATTATCCTGGTGCTTTATACAGAGAGCCCTACAGTCCGTATCATGTCCTAGACAAGATAGCCTTCATTATTTTTGTGCTTTATACAGAATCCTACAGTCCTTATTGTGTCCTGATCATAATAGTCTTCATTATCTTTGTACTTTATACAGAGCCCTACAGTCCGTATCATGTCCTATACAAGATAGCCTTCACTATCTTGGTGATTTATACAGAATCCTACATACAGTCCTTATCATCTCCTGGCCATGACAATTTTTATATGTATATTATTGATTTTTTTTTAAACTAATATGTCTTCTCTCTTCAAAAGTTTGTTTCCCAGTGACTGTACGTTTGTTGACATATAGAAACGTCCCTCACTATTCTTGTTTACAAAACCTCTTATCCATCGTAAGAACTTGTCACTGTGTCAGTAGATAGTAGTGGGGGGTGTTGGGCAGGTGACCTGTTCAAACAAACCTTGTGACTCACAATTATCTACAAACAAGGTCCTACTCACACTTTAAAAACAATGTTGACCACAATAAACATGTTTGTATTTTCTAAAAGGTCCTCTAAATCTCCATTCGTAAGAAAATTAGTGTATATATCCGTCAACAGGGCTGCTTTTAGAAGACGTGGGGCCCCCCGGCCAACCTAGTTTGTGGAGCCTCTATTTACCCACCTATATTCCCCCTCCCCTCCTATTTCTACCCATTTTAAGCCTTATAAGGTTTGAAGGCTACCTTGTAAAACTTGGGTAGCGCTATCAGCGCAACTCCTAAGAAACGTCCATATATTGAACTATTTGGACTGTTTAACAGACGCCTTGTTAGAGAGTGAAGGAGTAGCGCGCTAATCTGTTGTTTACATGGATCAAGTTTCTTGGAAGGGAAAGGCTAGCGTGCGGCTTTTATCAAAGACCACACTCTGCAGAAATTTGCTGCTTTATTTATGGGTTGAGCTCAAATAATCATTAGAATGGTTTTCTTTATATTTCTTTCCAAGTGGAAGTAAACATATTTTATTAGACTTTCTCATATTAGACTGGTTTGCTGGTGACGAGAGATTGGGGTTAAAATCCCGGTAAAGTGTACTGAGGTTGTGTTTTTCTTTTCTTAAAACAGTTCCAAACACGCAATTTTTATTTATTTATTTATTTTTAGCACCGCGTCTTACTACCCGTTCGGGCTATACGCTTATGTACTAATTACTTTACCCTAATGTGTTAGGCATCAGGAATGCTAAATTAAGAGGAGGTGTATTCGTGTTTCGTGGAGTGAGAGCGGAAAACAACTTAGGGAAAACCACCTGAGTGCACCCGACCGGAATCGAACCGAGATCTCCTTGTCTTTAGCATGCCCCTTGAACACGGTGGGTAACACACTATTAGACTGGATTGCTGGTGGGGGGAAGATTTAAGTTCAAATCCCAGTCGGGTGTAATAAGGGTATCTTCCCCTAAAATAGCTCTCCACTCTCAATCTACGCAAATGTGGGTATATTCAATCTAAATGTCACCTTACTCATTCCTAGTTCATTAGAGTAGTTAATGCATGTGTGTAACTCAAACAGGTAGTAAGTCACCATGAAAAAAATTAGTCTACTATTGTGATGACTAATAAGTGTCGGTTAAACTAATTAGTTTCAGGCGAGATAGTTTGTAAAAATATATTTTTGAGGAGTTTTTAGGGGATTGACTCCAAGCCAATGGGAAATATTTGAAAATGGAATGCCACTAAAAGCTATTTAGGGTGACCCTTAAGCATTTAAAAATAATAATAGATTGTTATAGAACCTATTTGAAGTTTGATGCAAACCATATTTCAGCTTCAAACTTGAGTATATCAGAGAGGAGTTTAACAAACTGGAGGAAGACACATTTCGATGGGGGTAGGGGTGGAGGAGAAATGAGTGGTAATGCCCCACCCTATCAACCTTCCCCCTTCCCAGTCCACCCTCAATGAATACCATTGGATATAAAACTATCAACAGACACATCGTATAATGTAGATCAGTTCCTCAGCGTCTGACTTAACCCAAGCTATGAGGGGTTAGGAGAGTGTCTGAGAGTCACAATGGTAACTTAATTTTCTTTAAAAGATTCGTACGTCGGTCATGTAATTACTTATGATGGAAAATATCAAAATCCAAATTAAAATAATAATCCTAATAGAAATATCTTATCAATTAACATAAAAACCTTTTTATTTTTTAAAACTTTTTTTCATTGACATAGAAAATTAGGGGTCAGAGGTTTGGAACCCCCTTGAAAATGGTTATAACCCTTAAAGTGAAAAAGGGGGGGGGGGACATATACGTACAAAACCTAAATAAGAAATTGTGTTTTTTACTTTTACTTTTTATATTACATCTGCCAGATACTAATTATTATTATTATTATTATTATTATTATTATTATTATTATTATTACTAACGGGGTAAGGTGTCAGACTTCTGTGCTGGTGGCCGGGGTTCAATCCTCGGTCCCGGCAAAGATTTATCTGATTACCAAACCCTTCCTTCACCTCTGACAAGACATATTGTGAATGTGGGGAATGCCAGGCCACCACCGTGGTTCGGATTCCACGTTAAACTGTAGGTCCTCCATTTCATCTCACAATCACCCTACCATTACACATTAGCGTAAGTGCGTATAACCCGAACGGGTAGTAAGACGCGGTGTTAATAATAATAATAACTAACATTATTTAAATATAAACTTAGAGATGCGCTAAAAATTCCTATTGTAAAACTATCTTTACCAACATTAGCTTGTAAATGTACAAAGGCGAAACTATGCAGTAATGGACCCATGGTGGGTGTCCCCAAGAAAAAGAAGACCCCACCCTCTCTAAATCTTATGTATAATTTTAGATTATAAAAAATATTTTGACATTTATTATTTGAAATATTTTATAATACGTGATAATATAAAGGAGGAAGGTTGAATTGAAAGGAAGTGCACCCACATTTGCGTGGAGAGATAAGAGTGTAAACCCATTGAGGAAAAACCACCCTAAGTGCATTACTTTACAACAATAAAAGTTGATAAAATTGTTGCTGAAAAGTTTCAATATAATGTAAAAAAACTTAATTAGAGTTAAATAAACCAATATTAATAAATATAATAAACAAATATATAGTTAATTATCAATATAAGCACTTATAGAGGCTAAACAAACATTGATCTGCGTGGAATTGTCTACATTTCCTCCAAGGACAAGCTACGGGCAGTAGCTCAACAGACAACAACATAGCTAATACCTGCAGCATTTCTTGATTCATGTGCTTCTTAAATAAATTTTAACAAAGTCTCGAAAATGACCTTTTAGCTGTTTTTATTGATTTTACAGAAAAATATGTACAGACATTTTTTGTACAGCATAAATTATGCGCAATAAAGTGACTATTGAGTAACTTTTGATTGAATAGTGAGATATTTACGAAACAAAAATAAAATTAATTTTGAGTGGGTGGACCTGCGTGGTGGGCCCTATTTTGGGCGTGGGCCTGCGGCATTTTGCCACCACCCTATAGTTACACCACTTAATTTGTAACTATCAAGGATTTCAAACTCTATTAACCTATTTTTTATTAATTATATTCGATAGTCAAATATAAGTTTATACGTTTAAAAACATATTTTAATATGTCTAACAGCCGCTTTGGTGGCCTCATGGTCTAACGCGCTACTTTCGCAGTAAACTAGGCTGCTGATGATGAGGATATCGAAGCTCGAATATAGGTCGGTTGAACTGAGAGTGGTTTTCCCAAACTGGTTTTCCACGCTCCCTACCCGCAAATTCTGGTACACATCCTATTAATATAACCTTCCTGATCGCTAAAACCATCAGCGTAATAGTTGAAAAACAAAATATATTCACAAATTCTCTGTTTATTTGACAAAAAATTTGAATGGCCATTTTCCTCAGGAACTTTATATCCTACTGAATTATTATTATTATTATTATTACTATTATTATTATTATTAGCACCACGTCTTAATACCCGTTCGGGTTATACGCACTTACGCTAATGTGTAATGGTAGGGTGATTGTGAGATGAAATGAAGGACCTACAGTTTAACGTGGAATCCGAACCACGGTGGAGGCCTGGCATTCCTCACATTCACAAGATGTCTTGTCAGAGGTGAAGGAAGGGTTTGGTAATCA
>CABFVZ010000915.1:143538-161870 GCA_902151445.1 Timema monikensis
ACATATTATATATATATATATATATATATATATATATATATATATATATATATATATATATAAATGCATACATTCAAATTTGGAGATAGCGTATAGAAAAATGTTCTTCATAAAGAAACATTTTATTTTAAAAAATGGATAATTTGTATATAAAAAATATTACATAAGTAGCCTTTATTACCTCTACTATAAAAAATCATAAACCCTTACTACTCTAAAAATAAGTATTCAAAATTAGAATAAAACATATAGAAATATAATTCAAGAAAAGGTTTTTCACCCAAGTGTATGGAAAATATATATCAATCAGTTTGACCAAATTTGAAAGGCTTACACACAAGTTTTACATTGAACCATTATCATTTTATAGTTTATGTCTTCCTTATCAATAACTTTTGTGTCAGGGGTGTTCATAATATCTACACATCACTAGCTATTTTATAATTTTATCTACACACATTATAAAATAATACATCCATACCTTCAATTATACCTTCAATGTCCTTCATCAAAACTTCTGCAATGAACACAGTTAAAATTATGTTTTTAATGTTTATTTTATTAGGGACCTGTGCCACAAATTTCGGTTGAACCCCGGCCGCGTGAACTGAGGTGTTTTTTCTCTTGATTGCTCATTCCCTCCACGCAAATGTGGGCACACGTTCTCTAAATTACCGTAGGTATTTCTTATCCACCCTACTTCATTATTGTGAATTTACGGATAACATCGAAGGTAATAAGAAGTGAAACATTTATAATATCACAAGAACAAAAGAAATGACATGGAAATAATCTTTACAATGCACACACTCTTATATGTGTTGAGAAACATCCCCATATTAGCATTTGTATTCCCCCCTCCCCTTCCTCACTAAAGCTTACGTTATTTCCATCTCTTTGACTTGGCATGCTATGGAGCCCGAGGTGTGCGAGAAAGTAAAAATGATATTTGTGATTAATTTATTTTGTTAAATAATAATTGTCAAAATGAAACATAATTTCAATTTATAGCAAAATAGTTTCAAGACATTTATATATTGTGACAAGTGTATTTCTTGTTAAAATTACCAATAGTCCATAATGATTTAGATAGCCCTGTATCATTAATACCAAACTAGTGACTGTTTACAGATTAGATTACCAAAAGTAGGGTCAATGTGTTTGATTGGTACACCTAAGTGAACCGGGCCCGTGTGGGTTATACGCCAATGTAGTAATTAAGCTAATGTGTTAGAGAAGAGTAAGGTTGCTTTTAGATGACATACACTCACATTTGCGTAGAGGGTGAGTAGAAAACATTTTAGGAATAATAACCTCATAGCACCCAATTGGACTCGAACCCCGATCCCCGTCCTCGGAAGTCCAGTTTATTACAAGAGTAGTGCCTTAGATCATGTGGTCACCAAAGCAAGTCCCGTAATTATATTAATTAGGTATTCTACGCACATGATTTGAAATTAATGGATGAATTCTAAATTACAGTATTAAAATTGTATTTTCTATGCAGAAACGACAATAAATTCATAACGCCTATTTTTTAATCCAATTCATAAGAGCAGAACATTTATTTTTCTTTCATCTGGTTGAGAGATAAAGTAGTTTTTTATTTTATTTCCTTCGATCTCTTTTTACAGAAACGGCTTCCTTTGCAAAACACATCGTATTCACACAACTGATTTCTTAAATGAGCGTAGTCGAGTTGATATTTTTCCTGCGAACATCTGTGAATCACAGTGCAACGTTTGGCATCACTGCCTTGAGTTTTCACGAGAGGCTCATCTTGTTCAACCTTAAGTCGCAGCATACAGCACTACAACACTTTTTTGAATTTAAAAAAATGTGTGCCACTTTATTTCAGTTTAGAACAATTTGTTTGTTTAAAAATGAAAGTATAATTATTCTTAATCGTATTTACTAGGTTCATGATTTTTCTGCCGAGTTAAAAAAAAACATTAAACCAAGAAAATACGATCATGTAAAAATTATTTAATCAAAGCTGCCTACAAATATTTAACTTTTAATTGGCGTTAAATTATACTAAATAATAGAGACACGTGTTTATTGTAATATGATGAAAACTTTTTTAGCCTAAGTCTTCCCACATTTCAATGACAAGTCCAGTTTGTTTTATGCAGTGTTCTTAAAATTATTTTTTTAACTTAAATTTGAATAGGCTGGATAGATGTGAATAAAACATAAACCATGTAAGTGAATTGATCTGTACAGTAGTACAAATCTTATTAAAATATGTATAATAGTGTTCTTAGTAATCGGGTACAGAGAAATCGCCTTAGAAACCGGCCACGCTCAACTCTCGTGGTGATCTATCCCCTTAAAAGGCAAACACAAATAATAATAATAATAATTAATGCCAGAAGCCGTGTTTTTATATAATATATAAGGGTTAATTTCTACCCCTTTCTAACCCTTGCTTCGGTTTTCTTCCCCAACAAACTTGATCTTTATAAAGATAGAAAATAACGACTGTGCCCAGATTGAATTAAATCGGTCAATGCGTCCAAAAGTTGTAACGAGACATATCCACCATAGACAGACAGCATATGAGAATCGGTGGAGCTAAAACGGGAACTCGCTTCACACATCTAACAGATCAAACTATACGATTATGTTTTGTTTTTTTTACGCTCTGACAAGATATTCAAGATTGCCTATACAAGGAGCCTACAATACAAGCGCGTAGATAATAAACTCGTGTTTTTCCTTCTGTAACCTACCCCTTACCCCACCGCCCCCCAAAATCGTAGGGCCCTGTGTGGCCGTAGCTTTCGCACACCCCTGCAGCTCTGTCCTTCCGGGATTTGCACCCCCCCCCCTGCATCACCGTCACCGGCAAACCAAAATGGACGAGTATTAATACCAAATACCCCCACATAACGGCTTATCCAATTAATAAACAGGGGGTTTGACTTGATCTGTCCAATCAGTTAATAACAAATAAGATATATTACAGGAAATTATCTGACAGTTGAGCTATTTCTAAACTCTGGTCATTGTCATTTATATAACTAATCAATTTATTAATGTCTCTTCTCTGTGCAGTAGATCGTTAGCAAGATTAGTGACGTCACGATAAACTAGCGGATCACATGAGGGGGTATTTCGATTCGGTACTACGTAACATTCCTACGAAAGAGACCACCTCACAACCGATTAACCGGGATGTAAATTAAATACTACACTCAAACCAGAAATCGACTCAAAGCCCGGTTTACCACATTCTTCATATTTTGACAACCACAAAATTGGGATAGCTTTAATAATGTTTTATTTTAAAATAATTATTTTTCAATATGGTAAAATGGTTTCAATGGTTTCAACTCCACCGTTTTCTAAAAAAGAATACAGAAAATGGCACCACAATGTGATAGTGTGACGTCTGGTTAGAGTTGTATTACCCGCCTAAGTTAGGTGCTATCCGGGAGTGAGACGGGCTCTTAAGAGGTAAATGTGCACAACTATATTTATAAGTTTTAGTAGGTTTTTTTCTCTCCACAAATAAAATGTTAGAGGCTACATAAATATATTGTAGCGCAGCTAACGTTCGCAACGTTCACTTTCTTTAGCTTCCAAGTCACAACATTGACACAGCCTGTCAAAAGTGAGAGATTCAGAATACCTCACCTGGAGTGTGAAGTATCACCCAAAAATACATTGAAAATTTAAAATAATTACTGGTATGGTAAGATTCTCCAGAAAAACTCTTTATTCCTTTAAAAAAAAATGATGCTTTAATTTGGAACACATTTTATATAGACCTACTTTTAAAGGAAATGCACGCTCTTAGGGCCTTTTCACATTAGGACACAAGTGTCGGACACTTTACCAACGAACTGGGCAGCATTTTTTATTATTATATTTTATAAAATTGACTCAAGCTATGAGGAACTATTGTTTCTAGCGCTTCTAAACAGAAGCTGGAGGAGAATGAGGAAAAAAAACGTTTACACGTACTGTGCCAGATCCGAACAACTGGGCGCCAAAAGTAACACCACTTTTTTCTTCTTTTTTTAAAATAACTTTTTTCTAGCATAATGCAATGCACTTTTTTCTTTTTTAACTATTAGTAAAAAAATGAACTTTTATTATGTGCAACATCATTTTTTATTTAAATGATCTTTGTCTTGTATTAATGCATTGCAATAATTCGTTGAGGCTAGGTTAGGTTAGGTTAGGTTAGGTTAACTTTATAAATAGAATTACTTAAGTTTCCTCTATTAAGATTTTATTTTAAACAACTCAAAAAATGAATATTCTACACATTCACATGTTACTGAGCCAGTCACTGTTACTGGTACACACACAGTGACTTTGTCCGTCACATGTTACTGAGCTAGTCACTGTCGAGACACTGTGATCGGTCCACAGACAGTGTGCCAGTATGAAAAGGCCTTTACATTATTATAGCTCACATTCGAAAGGTGTGGAATCAAACAAGACATTTTGATTATTCTAATGGGGTAGCTATGAGGAAGGTAGAATTTTGGGGAACTCTACCCATATTTGCGTAAAGGGAGAGTGGAAAGCAAATATTTTAAAAACACTCTCACATCATTCTACCGGCATTCTAACCTCGGCCTCCCCATCACCAATCAACCAAACTATATAATCCTGACATTTAGTCCTCGTGCCCACCTATGCAGTCAAAAGAAAGATACTTACAATTTAATAGCATGAAAGGTGCAAAAACTCACCCAAGAGCAGATATGTGTTCATACAACAATTTAATTATTTTAGTAATATTCACTATAGTTGTAGTAAGGAGAAATATGAAATTATAATGTAAGGAACGCACTTATATAAAAAGTGTAGCTAGCATTGCTTATTCTTCTTTTGAAGGTGCACTCCCTTACGCGCCCTAAGGTTGAAAGCTTGTGAAGTGTGTATAGCGTGAACCAGCAATAATTGATGTCAGTCATCCTGCGTGCTCCTGCATCTTGAGGATGTGTGTGGCGTGTGTATTTATAATAATATTATGTAGGGTTATTTTAGGATAATGTTTATTTGCGTTATATGTTTTAATATTTTTGTAACTAGACTTAATATGAATAGTTCAATTCAGGCGCTTTAGACAACGAATATTGCAAGATTAACTCTTGATCAAAAAAGAGAATTGCATTCATTAGGTAGGCCATGTCCTGAGTTGTGTATGGAACAAAGTGAAAACATACATACCTATATATGTATGCACATTACACAGCTGCATAGTTTCTACAACACATCCACGTCCTTAGGGGGAAGTTTATTTATTTTTTATCTTTCCATGTTGTTTGTGATATTAATTTTTGAGTTTAACTAAATGAATATTTAGCAAAACATATTCCGAAATTTGTATCTTCTTTTAAATATATTATTTATAAATAATTTATGAATTAAACAGGCTGCACCCTCCAGCTTCTGAAGTGACGAGCCGCTACTGAAGACGGGTGTTGTTTATCAGGCTTGCAGACGATATGGTGGTAGTGGCAACTAATAAGGTCAAAGTGATTGAGATAATGGAAGACTTAACATCAAATGTGAGAAATATGGGATGAAAATGAACTACAGAAAAACGAGTATGATACTGGGAGGAAAAGGGTAAGGGTAAACATCACATTAGAAGGAGAAAAAATTGAACAGTTGGAATGGTTAAAGTATTTAGAAATTATTATCACTGAAATATTGCACTGTTCAATGGAAATAAATCGGGAATAGATATGGCATAGGATGGATTTAATAAGAATAGGAACCCACTATATGGGCTTTGAATAAAAATTGAGTAAAAGATTAGCAAAATTTGATGTTTGAAGTGTGATGTTGTTTGGTGCACGGACATGAACATTAAAGAAAGATAATGAAAGAGGGATCGAAGCGCTGAAAATACGGATTTGGGGGTAAAATGGAAGGAGTAAGCTGGGAAGAAAGAATTAGAAACGAAGAAATGCTGTGAAGAATTGGATAAAAAAAGACAAATGATAGACAAAAAAAAATAAGGAAATAAAAATGAATTGGCTAAGACATTGTATGAGAAAGGAATGTTTGCTGAAGAGTGCAATTGAAGGAATGATAAATGGGAAGAAAGGAAGAGGAAGAATAAAATACCAACTGCTGAATTCAATCATGGTTGGAGGAAAATACGAAAACACCCAGAGACTGGACAGGATGGAGAGACTTGTAGGATTATCATAATTGCACCTGCCAAGAGGCAGAACTACACCTGATGATAATCCCTCGCCCAGTGTTGTAAATATGTGGATAGCCTGGATGGATATTAAGACTTGAAAAATGATACAAAAAAAACTCTCTTAGCCTCTTCCTTAACCTTGTTCCGACCTCACCTTAACTGGACCATAAAGGGTCAATTAGTGATAAAGGAGACTGCTAACTATCATCACGATACATCTTCAAGGACATGGTTGGTTTATCTCTATACAGCTCGAGATAACGTTCCTGCCTATACACTCACATCGGGTGTTAAGACTAGGGCATTATCCTACAGTTTTAGCGCCCCGAATGGTAAAGCTAAAGTTAACGCTACAGCTCAGTACACATGGTTTCTCGAAGTGATGACGTCACGAAAGAAGCTTAGGCTCAATACAATGACCTCGCGCAGTACAGACAGTCGCTGTGACGTAGTTTCACAGGCGGTGTGATGTTGCTATAGCAACAGAAACCAGTGAACCGCGTAATATAAAGAGGTGAGGTGTGCCTAGCCTATCTATACCAGGTGAACTATATTACCATTAGGAGAGGGGCAGTAATGAATTACTCCTAGGGCGAGAGGATTATAGTTTGGCATGTTGAGATATACTCGGTCACGGCCCCGTGGCTTCTTTGGTGCTGACTGACAGCTCGCGGATGACTTCTGACAGTCAAATTTAGGTATATACCTACATTTTGACTGTCAGAAGTGAAAGCTGTTAACCTCATGTTTTTGCAGATCATATGGTTCGGCGTAGGGATACATAATTTGGTCTGGTAACTTTTCAAAGCCGTCAGCTGTCAGCTGTGAGCTGTTGGTCAGCACCAAAGAAGCCATGGGGCTAATGTAAATACTTTTATTAATGTTCTATTATTTATAATGTATACAACATTCTAATAACTATCTGAGCCCTTGATTACATCAAAATATTTGAGAGTCATAATCTCTAGTAGGTGATGAGATAGATTAAGTTGTACCTCAGAAAATGAATGGTGTGTGGAATACCTAGTAGGTGGAGGGCTAGGTTTATATATATCTCACAGAATTATATACTAAGCCTAGGACAGTGCGAGTATCATTACGATCAGTGATGACTCCTAGATATCAACTGATCTGCTAGGCCTACAAATATAATCTCTTCATCGACAGCCTCCAGATTCTAATCTCTAGCTCATTGGTACGTGATCACTAGTAGGTGGAGGAGTAGACTAATTTGTCCTTAAAATAATTGGGTTTGTTGAATAATAAAAGGCTGACATATGTTTTACATCTTGGATCAAATAAAAATGTATGAACACACCGGTTACCCTGAAAGGTAGCAATTTTACCTTGATGGACCACATAAATGTGAGAAAATATTATTTGTCTGAGTGAGGAAGAAGGAAGGACCCACTGAGTCCCATTTACTTTAAAACAAACTGAAAATGCCTTCTGTAAAATGATGATTTTTTTTTTAATCCCGAGGACTTTGCGCTTAGGAGGCTTTTATCGACTCTCTCCTACACAGAAATAAGTTTCAGCTTGAGTGGATAGATATAATAAATGAAAGTTTCTAGTTGATAATGTGAGCTTTGAATAACTATAGGTTTATGAATGTTTGTAATAAATACATTATAATATAAAAGTTTTATTTTCGAAATAACATAAAATGATACAATTTTTAAACTGCGCGATTGTTGGCTTGCTCGTGGACGTTGTGTAAACTAAATGTTCCGTAAATATTACAATTGAATAAGTCACTTTTACTTACCCAACCCCTTTGGTACCGTCTTTTAGTTAAGATGTTAAATTGTATTGAACAAAATTTAAAACCTAGGACATTTTGAATTCGCGGACTTTTGCTGATGAGATTTCAGTTGCACCAACATACGGTTTTATTTTCAATTTAATAATTATAATCCTATATTATATTCTAACATTATATTTTAAATACATCATATTTAATAATTATTATTATTTGATACTATTCATATACATTACTTTTGTGTAAGCTATTGATTATAATTTTAAAAATTTTGGAATTTAATCTTTCTTGTTTGAAGCGCTTCTATTTGTGTACATGTGTGACGTCAAAAACAAACGATTCGAGGAATCGGTTGGTCAATACTGATTAACAATGTGATTATATTATTCTTTACGTTTGTAAAGAAGTTATGATAAATTTGCAAGTCATACTGTGAGGAAATAATAACTTACACTTTCATTCCTTATCATCACTTCATAGAGACTTGACACACGGATCGCTACTATCGAATCGTAAGTAAATGAATGCCTTGTACCTAATAAGTTTATTTGAAAGTAACATTATATTTTAAATATATTTTGGTTCTCAGTCCGTTGACTAGCCTATATTGAAAATTATAGCAATTCATATTGTTAACATTTAAAATATTGCAATTATTTTATTCATGAGAAATTCATAACAGATCATTTGCAAATAGTCCTAAGGGGGTTCAAGTATTACATAAGCACCTTAGGGTCGAAGGCTAGGGGGTAGGGGGGAGGTTTTAAGATTTGCTTATTTTTGCTGACGAATAGGTAGGTCGATCAGAGCAATGCTTACGTAAGAAAAAGAGACGGGCAATAATGATGCAGTGACCCAGCCACCCCAAATGGACACATAATAAATAAAAGTGTCAAGACGTGGATTTAAGGACCTTGTTCATTTGATTAGAGGTAGTTAAAGAGTTTATTTTATAACTAAAAATTCGTGTATTCACTAATAATACTTGTAATTTAAATAGTAGGCTATAGTTATTTTATATAATGTTATAACTTTTATTTAAATTTTACCTGTTTAGTAGGCTACAATATATTAAATTTTATTTTTACAACAATGTTTATTATGAATTATTTTGTACGAATAATTTACACTTCCACCAGCAATTTATAGCATACCTAAACAAATAATGGTTATCCTTGTGAATAAATTACAAAAAAGTTGGCAAATATAACGTAGGTAGGGCCTACAGGTAAAGCATGATCGGGGAGAGTTAGGGGGCTTTTACTTACAAAGTAGGTAGGGCTTCCAAAATGGCCTGAAATGCACTTACGCAATACTTGGAACACCCCCTTAAACTACCAGAATCAAATTCAATTGAGATGGAGCTTTTTTCTTTGAACAATATATTTTTTTCACCAGCCGATATAAGTAAATCATTTTTATGCAACTTGCTGGTAGGACAAAGACTTTACATTTACAGCATGGAACCTCTGGGAACAATAGGTTAGGTTAGGATAATTTTTATTTTAAGGTTTATATTTTTTAAATGGGGCTATATAAGTTATATGCTGGTTAAAAATATAGGCCTACTTTTGATAGTTTTAACAATGGTCCTGTCAACCTCGTTGGTCTTGGGGTAAAGTGCTTGCCTCAGGACCCCATGTTTGTGGGTTTGAACCCACTCGAGGTTGGCGGATTTTTCTTGAGAAATAAAAATTCCATAGTACAACTTCCTTTGGAGGGGAAGTAAAGCTGATTGTGGCTTGTAAAAGAATCCTGGAAGGTATGTGAAAATACCCTTCCTGACACAATTTATGGGCTCTTTCGCTCTCGCTCATAGAAATCCATGTTTGCTGATATACGCTCCAATCAGTCGTTTCAAAAAGTGTATGTTAAATACCTTAAATAAAAACAATGCTCCTATTTATTATAATGTTCTTTCTGGCCCCTTGGTAAATTTCTTGGGCATGTTTTTCCTACCCCACAACAGAGTTTGTGTTTAATCCAACATGCAATAGCCTACTTTCCAAACAAAATGGCACAAATGGTTTTATTTTCAGGCACGGCAAGATGACTGAGAAATCACAGAATAGTCTGTTCAGCTATCACACCCTTGTCCATGCAATGGCAGGTGCAGCAGTAAGTAAACTATTTCAATTTTCAGGGGTATTAAAACATGAGCGTTTGATTATTCACACGGCCCATTTTAGACTATTTTTCTTTATCATGGTACAAATTTTCAATATTTTATTAACTTTATTACAAGTCCAACACCTTAGTAAGCTGTAGCGTGTCTCTACTGCGCTAATGTTCCTGGGTTCGATTCCTGGCATGGCCGAAAAATATAGCAACGGGGAAATGTGGCTTTTCCCTCTCACAGTGATGAATTAATGGCCAGTGGTCGGTTGTTGTGTCTGTTCTAGATTTAAGTTTGTGTAAGTCATGTGCTGATATAATCAGTCAATTCAGAAAGTGTAGTATACGTTAAAGAACTCATATAAATAAAAATAATAAATAAACACTTTATTACACACACAAGAATACAGTATCTAGAATTGAATGACACCAAGATTTTATTATTTTGAAAATTTTTACTAAACATTAGGTACATTTTTAACAAAACTCACCAATAACTCGACCAAATTACTTTTAGGAATGTAAATATTGACGATGTCATGTTACTTACCCATGGTCCTGTGAGCTAAAAGGGCTACGACATCACCAGATGATGTGTAGGCCTACCATCCATGGTTAATTATTTTTTCAATCAAATAGTTTATTTTAGTTATATAATCATTAAAATTTTAATTTGTTAACACAAGGTTGGATTATGTTAGGTCAGGTTGAGAAAATATCCTAAAAATTAATATACAAACTCTGTTGACTAATTATTTCCATGAAGTCATCATTTCTATATAGGCCTATTCTTAAGAGGTTTTTCACTGTTTCCATAGTTCAATTGTTAAGGGTAATTGAAATAATCCCCATCATATAAAATCGTTAGAAGATATTCAAGATGGCTTCAGACTTTATTGATCATAGGTATACCCATTTGCAGGAGGTGCATTTGCTATGATGTAAAGTTAAATGGGGTCATTGTATGCATTTTTTTTACATCTTTGCAAATATGGGAAATTTAGTTTGAGTTTTAAGTTAAAGGTGTGCAACTTGTTCTAGAACAGAATTGTTGATGAAAATAACTTTTTTAGTGGACAGACATTTACCGATATGGCTAGTTATTATTTTACATAGGTTTTGGGCTTGTCAAATTTCTATTTATGGTTTAATACATATAGAGCTGAGTTAATGTTGTTGCATATAGCTGAGGGAAGCTTTTTAATATTAATTTTAAAGGTTTTTTAAAAAAAAATTATTTGCTGTTTTTCTATGTTTGCAAAAATGTATTTGCTAATTTATTATTGCACAGTAAAATGTTATGATTATTAAAGTTTGGCTCAAATCAATTGTTTTTTATTTATATAAGTTTGATTAATCTCTTTGCTCTAAAACTACTTTATTTTAAGGGTTTACTTAAAAGAAAATGTTCATAAAATTGTATATTTTGAAACATAAAATTAACTTAATTTGAGTATTACTTACCCCCTAACCCCGTTCGGTTCTAATTATATTATTGCTACAAATGTTTGGGTTAACTTACTTCACACTAACATATAAACAGAAATATAATATCTCCCCTTTATTGTATTTGTTAATAAGTAACAAAAAGTATGTCTGGCTACTACAAGAAATTTAAAACATAACAACAGAATAATTTATTTGACGTAATTTGCCACGCACCATGTATTTCCCTATATTTTATACTTTTTGTGAATAGTTTCAAATTTAATTTTGTGTGAAATTAAACACTTCAAAGTTTGGTCGCTGTATTGCTAGCCTGACAAATAATACTATTTACATCCATTTAAGAAAGTAAAAGGACAGAAGGAACTATGTATAACATTGTTTTAAATAATTTAAATAAGGAATTTTGAATTAAGGAAGAACACTTACCTTTTATTAAAACATATTAATTATCCTTCTAAGAAGTTTGTTTGACTCTTGTTTTATTTATAATGAACGTCAGCCATGTTTGATTTCAACGCATGCGCAGATATGTTAAACAAGTGAGTAGCGGGTTTGAGTCTCGTGATCGTAAAAGAAGAAACAAGGCACAATGTAAATAACGCCAGCTAGCGCACTTTTCAATTTTGACAGATGGAAATAAACATTTAATTCTTTTATGAAAAAACATTGTTCACATTCATTGGCATATATTTATATTAGACCTGCATTGTATTTGATTTTTATCCCTAGTCCATAGCCAACATTTTATCATTTGGTTTAATATATTAGTTTTCTATTTGGACTTGGTAGTAAGGACTAGAACATTTTAAAATTTTACTTTGGAAGACTTTTTGAAGGAGACTGGGTCTTCTTCCTCGGTGTTGGTCTAACATGGAGCCAAATCTGTAGAGCTCTTTATTTAACTTATATTTTAAGTGAAGTAATGGTTAAAAAGTAAAGTGTTAGCAGCAAACGGAAAGTTAAGGGTGTGTGCAAGAACTGGACTGTTTATTTTTGTTTAAATTGTGGAAGAATTAGCATTACTAAAGTAAAACAAATTTCTGAAGTTGGTGTTGTTTCAACATAGGCTCATTCATAGGTGAGGTCAAGCCAACTCTTCAACTCTAAATTCATAGTTTCTTTTCTTTTATCTAAAATCAGCTTCATGTAAGAACTTTCAGTAAGACTATCTAATCCAGAGAATTAATTAACATTTCATTTTATGTATAAATATTAATTTTATTGATTTTTTGTTTCTCTTCTTTTTCTTTGTTTCAACAATATTAATTTTTTTATATAAAAATTAGAATTATAACTATACGGAATTCAATAGGTAGGATTGGGATGTGGTAAATAAGGAAACAACAATAAATCTACAAAAGTTCCAACAATTGTTATTTTATACACTTATTTTTATTGTATTCTAAATTACTACATTTGGTTCCAACAATACATTTTTTTAGTGTTCATGTTTTATCTTAAGTATTCCCCAGTGGTCTCGAGTATTGAGAGTCGTCATGCCACTGTTTGTTTTAGCCGAGGTAAATGTTTTTTTTTATTAATATTATTTTCTCCTAGATCCTAGGAGTGACACCCAACATATATCACAATCTTTATAAATCTTGACATTAACTGTTTTAAGTGAACAAGATTAAGAAGACACTGATTGATACTAGACACACAGAAAACTATAATTCATAAATAAACACACATTTCTCTTTTCACATTTTATTTTTCACCACAGTTATATATCCTATTTATGGTATGATAGGTGGTAATTGACCGCTAGCAGAAGGTTCTTTTATTTCATACATTGGCTGAAAGTGACCGTTGTTAACCTATATTCCGTTCATGTTATTAAGTTATCCTCGTTTACTACTACACACCATACTTATATTATAGCCTGACAGCATGCATTATTATCAAAGGATTGCACAAATAATGGTTGATATTAAGACACAAAACACACTTATTGTTTTTTATTGTTCTTAATGGCCATTACAAACCAACCGGATACAGAGCAAGTAGCCAATTGACTGGTCTAGGTGGGTCAACTAGCATATAGCAACAATGGACGTAGTTATGAAGAGTGCCACACACTTACACTCCACAACAATTATAACAATACAAATATTGTGGATGATCCCTAACAAGTTCTTATTTGAACTATGAACTAGAAGTTTAAGAAAGTACAGCATTTTAAATTTTTACCACAACAAATAAAATGATGATGGTAATTAAAAATAACTAAACTTTATGTATTGTTGTCGTGTTGAGCTCGACTGCTGAGGACGGGGAGATCGAGGTTCGAATCTCGGTCGGGTGAACTGGGGGTGGTTTTTCCTAAATGATTTTCCACTCTCCCTCCACGCAAATGCGGGTTCACTTCCTTTAATTCAACCTTCCCAATTCCTAATCCATTAGCGTAATTAGTACATAAAGCGTATAACCCGAACGGGTAGTAAGACGCGGTGCTAAATAATAATAATGTATGTATTGGGTATCATTCACTATGTTTAGCTTGTGACCCCTATCATTCAAGGTCATATGTTATATTTTAATGCATTATGTGCTTTGGACTATGTTCTATTAGTTGTGTGTAATTCATCAATATAAAGCCAGCCTGTATCATAAGTTCTTGTACCGCTAACATGATTTATTGTGTGGTTTCCAGGGCAGTGTGGTTGCGATGGCATCTTTTTTTCCTCTAGACACTGTTCGTTCACGATTACAATGTATGTATAGTGTACAAAATGTTTATACTTAAATTTACTTTTGGAGCATCTAAACAAATATTTTACATTGCAAACATTGGTTTAAAGTCGCTAATACCAACCCTTGTAGAAATTATCATTGTTATTAATTTTGTGGGGTGCAATTACTATCGATCATTTCATGTTGATGCAAAAGTTTAGTTTTTGGTGTCATCGAGAATGTTGTGGTCTGTACTACATTTTTGGTATGAGTGGACACCAATCAACCCCCATGGTGGTACCTGGGGACCCAGGCCCATTGTGTGATGAATGTGTAAAGTTCAAAATGGATTGTCCAATCAGAATGTTTTTTGTACCAACAGTTTTGTTATGTAGTTTGGAATAGTAATTCACATATATTTTGTTGATATTAGGCCAGTATAAGCATTAATTCATACAGAAATATGTTATTTACAGAGACTTTTTAAGTATTTCTTTAGCAACATTTTTATTTATCATGAAATATGTTAAAGGTACAGTAAACAGTCTACATGGTCTTACAGTTTTAGTGTTATTTCTGACCTTTACCATAGCATTAACACTATATAACTTAAACAATAAATACATGAATATATGTAACATGCAGGAAAAGCAGGAAAAATCTAAAAGTAGCTCAATTAATGAGCGCATTTTAATTTTTTTTTAAACTTGCCATTTTAAATACATATTGCATTTGCACTTGCACAAATGTGTGCATTTCAATTCAGCCTTCATGCATTGTACATGCTGAACATTCATTTAGCCTATAACCCAAAGAGGTAGTAAGACGCGGTGCAAATATATATATTTGTAACGTTTATTTGTGCAAGCGCATTTTACATAGAGGTCAAAAACATTCTTGGCAAGGGACAAAGTTGTCCATATATGAACAAGCGTTCCTTCTTTCTCCATCCATCTATGATTTGTGAGATTCTTGACAGGTGTCGAGCTGTAGCTGTATCCCAGATGCTCGCTTGGTACATACTCCTTTTCAGATGCTGGTCGAATGCATCACTTGTAGGGAGGGGTTTTCTCCACACCCCTAGCCTTACAGCAGAACAGCTGCCTGTGATAGATTCATTTGAGTAAAGGCTACAGGCAAACTCCATAGCTACATCTCTCAACTTAGGTGATATACGAAATGGGGCGCTAATGCAAGTTGAAAATTCTTCCATGACCCATCTTGAAGCAGCACCGCACTAATATTATAGTGCGTGAAATGATGAATTAAAAAAAGTACTATATTCACAATTTTATCTTATAGCTGCACACCATAAATTATAACATAGATGTCCTTTTACTATAAAAAGCCATATAATATGTTAGTTTCAAAATACACACGTGAACAAATATGGGTTGTATTGACGTCATCAACTCTCCTCGTCTTGTCCAGTTTACCATCCAAGCTCACCACTATTAACCTGCTCACTGCAACTAAACTCAGTCAAATTAGTTTAAATTCATGGTTTAACTGAAAGCTTAAGTTAGGTAAATGTTCAAATTAAAACCATCCAAATGGGTGGTATTTCATAGGAAAAGGCTTATTTGCTTATACTTCAAGTCATGCGTCACTTTTGATAGAAATCAATATCTGTAAACTAACTATAATATTATAATAAAATGTTCACTGTCAACAACAAAAGTCTGCATTTTCTAAAATACCCGATTAAAATTGGATTGTACTTTTTTTTATGAGGATCAATTATTATTTTTAATAATTCACATCTATTTTGTTTTTCCTGTGGGTCAAACAATTTATAAGGCTATTTGTACAACTCACCTCTATGTTTTTGACTTTATTTTGATTTGTTTGCTAATCCACTTCGGTGGTCACATGGTCTAAGACATCACTCTTGAAATAATAATATTAATAATATTTAGCATCGCGTCTTACTACCCGTTCAGGTTATACGCTTTAAGTACTAATTATGCTAATGGATTAGGAATTGGGAAGGTTGAATAAGAGGAAGTGAACTCGCATTTGCGTGGAGGGAGAGTGGAAAACCATTTAGGAAAAACCACCCCCAATTCACTCGACCGAGATTCGAACCTCGATCTCCCCATCCTCAGCAGTAGAGCTCAACACGACAACCGCGTTAGCCAACTACGCCACCGAGGCGGGTCACTCTTGAAATAGACTGGACTGCCGATGATGGGGAGATCCCAAACATGTGTGTATAATTATTACATTTATGTACAACTCAAATGGCGGGTTGTATCAACTTGAAATGAAATGCTAATTTTACCAGTATTTTGCACCCCAATAATATTATAGTGCGGGAACTGATCAATTAAAATTAATGGGGTGCTAAAAAAAAAAGATTAGTTTGTTGGTGTGCTCATGTGCAAAATTAAACTACCGAAACATGTAATCAACTTGCTGATTAGAATAACTATTGTCACATTATTACTAGTCACAATTACAAAAATGTATAGATATGAATTGTTTGTGGGCGTATAACCGGAACGGGTAGTAAGACGCAGTGCTAAAAAAAAAGTTGTTGGGGAATTAAAATTTTAGAATAAAAAATTTGACCCAAATTAAACCTTATGTGGAAAAGTATGGGATTGTCCCTCAATCCTTGCAGCTTACTACTCATTTGTGCAGAATATATATATTTATTTATTTATTCTTTCAAAAAGTCAAGAAACAAAGCTTTAAATTAACTCAAATCCCCCTCATTTGTTTTAATCACCCCATTTGACCAAATTTTCTTTGCTCCAGTGGACGAGCACCGAGAAGCGAAGAACACCATCTCTGTTTTGTGCGACCTGGTTCAGGAAGAGGGGCTGTGAGTTGATTGTAACCTGCACGCTAGCTTTGTTCCGCACGGTGTGTGGAGCTTCGTTGCATGGTGTATGTACAAGTATCTTTCTCGCTTGTTAGCTACATGTCACTCTCCAAGCAAACATTTACTCTTCTTCACACAAGATTAAAAAGTTCAATTTTTTATTTCAAATGTGGCTTTTATTTGTTGCTTTACACACTTACATTAGTTAGTATTATTTATATTTTAGCAATGTATTCATACTATCATTTTTTGTGTTTAATTTTTCCTTTTAACATAATCTAAATTATAGTTTATTGTAGTTATAAGTTAGTGATTAGTTAGTTTAGAACTTGTAATGTTAAGATTCTTAGTTATTCCCATATTCCATATTTATATCTTCTAATTTATTTATTTTCCAAATAAATACATACATTTTTCTATCTATTTCGTTGTTTTTAGTTCTCTCTTTAGTAACATTTTGGATTTTAGTTTTAAAATTGGTAAGTTGGAAAAAACTTGTTTGTTTTAATCTGCTCTCTCTCTTTCTTTGTGAGCACAGATATTGAGGAACTTGTCTAATTGTGTGCACATTCGTGATGTGAATGATTTCTTTGGTCGCACAGTGTTCACAAAAAAAGCAGTATTTGCTATGTAGCCCAATTTTTTTAAATCGATGATGACTCTGTGCATATAAATATTTGGTTTTTTTGATTTTCCAGAAACAGCGCTAAATATTATCACTCTATTTGTATTAAGGATAATTTTGTACCTACTTATTTATGTTCGCCATAACTAGAGAACAACAAAATTGATTTGGATGTTTTTTAAAATATTACTTTGCATTTTAATAGAAAACTTTTAAACTCTCTATATAACATTTAAATTTCTACTACACCATGAAGTTCTTTGTTTTTATTAGTTGAGACAAATTTGAGGTCCCCCATTTTGAAATTTTCAATTGTGATGGCTATTTGGAGTGGTCCTTCTACCTGAATTTCAAATTTAAATTTTCTTCAAAACTAAAATCAATGTTCTATTTATGTCAGAAATTTAATTTCCTAAATCCCAATTTGAAATTTGAAGACTTTTTGGCTATCTGTTGTCTGCCAATTTTAAATTTTCTATCATACCAAGAAATGATTGATTCAACTTGTTTTGGGAAACTTTCAACTGTCTCTGCCCTCCCTCAGCCATTTTCCAAACCACTAGATTGAAATTTATATTTTCAGACTCTTTTGGCTATTTGGGGCTCTCCCTCTACCTATCTTTCAATATTTCAATTTTTTACCATAGTGAGAAACCATTTTTTTCTAGTACAGTAAATCTTGAACATGTTTTACCCC
>CABFVZ010000915.1:161882-229807 GCA_902151445.1 Timema monikensis
CCCATCCTGCACCCTCCTCCAGTTCCTGGGCCATCATGTTCAGGCTTTGGGGCTCTTTGCCCTCTATACCTACTATCACACTGAGAAATAGTGTTTTATATTAATTTTGGAAATTTCTAACTCCCTTTCAGCATCTCCCACTTAGATATTCTAAATATTTAAGACTTATTTGTTTCTCTGGAGTGTTACCTCTACCTGCCTGCTAAATATCAGCTGAACAACTTATTTTGAAGTGGTCTGAGTGTTTCTGTGTTCAGTTTCCAAACACAAGTCGCGATGGGTGTCTTCCTCAACAAGAACCAAATTTGTATCTGGGTCTGGCATGGTGACATAATTTGTTTTAACCCTAGTATGCGATTCCGAATATATTGGGTGACTTCAAGAAAATAACAACTCTGGGAGCTCAAGGAGGCAGAGGACAGGGCACATTAGTGGTCTAAGTTCACTGACAAAAGGAATGTACCTGTCATAAGACAGAACACCCAATAGTAATAATAATGTTATTTAGATCTGAACATGAGAAAGAATTAAGCAATTTATCTATATATGACTAATTTAACATATTTGACTAGTAATATTATAAAAAAATGTATAGCATATTTTAATTTTTCTACCAACATCTAGTTTATATTTTTCTTTGCCGTGAGTTTGTGTACTTTTTATGTATACTATTATTTAACAAATACACAATATAATAATACAATCCCAGGTAGCAAATTTTTCTGCCATTTTTTTCCCACTCAGGCAAGCTGCATTTTTACAACTGTCACATGGGGATGGAGAAGGTAGAATTTAGAGAAAGAGTATCCACATTTTGGTGGAGAAAGGGTTATACTGTTTAGATTTTGCAAGCTAGCATGTATTTGCTTCATTTTGTCTAATGAAGAACTAGAAGGCGTACAATGGTTAGGGCATGGACCCAAAAGGGGTCCACGCCTGGAGAGAGTTTGGGAATTAATGGGTTTGAACTTTTGTTCCTTCGCTTTAGTTAATTAAGTTTAATTAATGATTCATAATTGGTTGTTTTTTGCTTTTATAAGATGGCATGTCCTTGTTTCACTAATTATTACAAATTCAGAAATGGCATTCCATCGCATATACTTTTTTAAATAGACCCAGTTGTCGAAATTAACATTTTTTATAGGTCTACCCAAAATAATTTATTTACACTTTTTATGATTGTACAAACTAATGTGCAGATGATGTTCTTTTTGTTGTAGTGGTACACTCTACCGGGGCATGGTGCCTGTGTTGAAGAGCCTGTGCACATCCAACTTTGTCTACTTTTACACGTTCCATGGTCTGAAGTCTCTGCGCAGTAGACCAGAGGAGCAGAGCGCAGGCCGCGACCTCTTACTGGCGTCTATAGCAGGTACAAAGCTGGGTGTGTAGGGACCTCTTACTGGCGTCTATAGCAGGTACTGAGCTGGGTGTGGAGGGACCTCTTACTGGCGTCTATAGCAGGTACAGAGCTGGGTGTGTAGGGACCTCTTACTGGCGTCTATAGCAGGTACAGAGCTGGGTGTTTAGGGACCTCTTACTGGCGTCTATAGCAGGTACAAAGCTGGGTGTGTAGGGACCTCTTACTGGTGTATACAGCAGGTACAAAGCTGATTGTGCTCTGAAGGTTTTGTCTCTATTTACAATGTAGTTTCCCTATTTTTGTTTTTGGTGAGTGCTGAATCAATTAACTTTTTTAATGCACCTTCTTCATTCTGTTGGAATAGAAACAATGATGAAAATTGTACCTATATTGTAACGGAGTATTTCATTAAAAGAAAAATCTTTGCAAACTTGAATGAATCCATCCAAAGGAAAATATATAATAATTTGTTTTGGTTTAAGTTATGAAGAATATCCAGCACACTTGGCTTATTTAGATTGGCGTAGACATTGTTTAGTTAGAACACAGCTTAATCCAGTCAAGCGAGTAGACATACCTGATGACTCTGTCTGTGACAGTGAAAGATTATCCTTAAAAATGTGTTTGTGTTTGTTTTTTTGTTTTTCAATTATACTCCACTCTCACTAAGGCAAGTGTGCTGGGTATTCTTCCTAATTTAAATCATGATTTAACATAGTGTTCTATTCCATATAACCTTTATATTTTGTCTGGGATTGTTACCCGCTTTATTGGTCAAATGGTTTAGTAAAATTGTTTTTATAATATGTAGAGATGGGCCACTCTAAACTTCGAATCCACCAAATCCTTACAAGTATTCGAGATTTGAGGATTCAGTGTTTTATTGGATTGATGGTCGAATCTTTCACCTAATAAACAAAGCATAATATTTTTAATTCAAAAATTACATAGTTAGGCCTACTTGAAAAGCCCAACTTCATTGGTAATCATTATTTTGTTGGACAAAGGCGATAAGCATGTTTATTTTTTGTTTTTTGTTTTTATAATTGTTAAGTGTAGAAAATCTAACATGCCTAATACTCGACCCTCCCACCTCTATGGGAAACTTGAACTCGACCGTTATAGCACTAGTCCACTTCTGAAACTTTCACCTCATGAACAATCTTGTAAATAATTTAATGAACACATAAAAACTCTTTAAAAACTGAAAATCAAATTATGTTTTCTTGCCAGAGTAATGATTAAATAAACATGACCTAATTCTTACTACCCGAATGGTTTTAATCATCTACAACTAAGCAAATAACCCCAATTTATTGCATACGAACCAATTGTAAAAGTATTAAAACCTAGTCCTGCCTGATAAAATGGGAATAAACATATTGCATGAGTCGAAAATATGTTTGTGTTTTAAATAGAATGTATTCTCATAAATCGATATATCGCATGAATTGAATATATTTCTCGTTTTCTACGCTAAGATAGATAATAGATATAAAAGAAAATAATAATAAAACATACTTAGGCATTATTGAGCTCACTATTTCCAATGTATGTTTAATTGCATGCTGTTGCACATTGTTTTAGTCTCTTTTTTATCATTTTTTATGCTTTTTTACTAAAATAAATTCTAATCTTTCAATGATTAAAGTTGATCAATAGGTAACTAGGCCTAATCTGTTTGTTTATTTCACATGTTTTATTAGAAACTTAATTCATTCTATCAACACTTTTAAAAATAACTACACTCGAATTTTGATTGATTTGATTTATAAACAATAATATTAGTCTAAATTGTTTAATTTGGCTGTATTTTAACCAATATTTTACGAGGGATGATTGTTGTTGATTAAAATTGAAAGCATGACTAAAATAGATCTTAATTTACAGTTTAGGCCTATATTGTGTAATGTAGGTCTATTTGTAAATTATTAAAATTTCTAGCAATTTGCTTCGAATTCGAGATTTGAGATTCAAAAATAAAACGTAGATTTGAATTCAAGAAATAGTGGCTTCTACCAATTGCTAATAATATGCTTTGTTAGCATTTGTATTGTTAGAACACTTTATTGTTTACTTTATATTTTTATGATTGTAGACTTAGTAATAGTTATGTTTTCCCCATCTCTTTCAGGTGTGGTGAATGTTCTGATGACAACACCATTATGGGTAGTCAACACTCGCCTCAAGATGAAGGGAATTCAACAGCCCTCAAATGCTCGAGACTTACACTATACTGGACTATTAGGTGTGTCCTAGCTTCTAGCGTATTGTGTGTTTGTTATTTTTTCAGTCGTTTAACCTTATTACTGGCAAATTATAAAGCATGCCGCACGTTTAATCGGATCAGAACAGAATACTTTGGGATTATTTATGACATGCATTTCACTGAAGGTCTGCACTCTTGCTGGGATCGCAACAATTTGGTTTGCCACAGAGGGAATATTTTGATGGATTCCAAAGCTGTTCCGAAGTTATGCATGTTCTCGGGTATTACAGCACTCTCTACACCTACAAGCGTATAAACCCAAACGGGTTGTAAGGTGTGATGCTAATAATAATAATTTACACTCACTCACGCTAATGTTCAACTATACACATGTTGGTTTTTGCTTCCTCTTCCCCGGCGATTTTTGTTTAGTTAAATATGTATTTGGATGAAAAATTAATCAATTTTGTTCAACTATACCCTGTGATTTATGACATTGGTAAGTGTAAGGACTGTGTTATGAAGGAAATTGCGGCAATTTTAAAGGAATCACGCAAGTAAAATGTTACACTTTGTAAACATTATCATATTGTCCATCTTTTATTTATTATGAATTAATACCGTAAAGTAAATGATATTATGAATTTATCACTCATCTTCAATTCAAAAATACAGCCCTCTTTGGCTGCTTCCTTCCGACTAACATAAATTCCAAACAAGTGTGCAGACAAAAATATTTTCCATTCGTGGGTTTATGATCTGTTCAGATCCAATTAGGTGTGTGGCAAGCTTTAATGTACTCAACATGACCTTGTGCAGATCATGGATTATTATTATTTTTACTGGTGGTATTTTAATTGTTTTATTTCAACTGATGCTGTGGTATATAAATACATAATATATGTTTTAACTCCAAAGGTAGAAATATGGTCTATGCATCACTTTCACTTTAGGATGACCTGCTGGTGATGGGGAGATCAGGGTTTGAATCCCAGTCATAGTGGTTTTTACCTGAGTTGTTTGCACACTATCACTCCATGTTTTCCAGACGGTATGATGAAAGTTGCACATGAAGAGGGTGTACAGGGCCTTTGGAGTGGGACAGTACCGTCACTGTTTCTGGTGCTAAACCCAGCCATTCAGTTCATGACATACGAGGCCATCAAGCGTCGACTGCACGAGGTGTATGGCTTGCAAGAGTTTGGGGGACTTGTGTACTTCCTTATTGGAGCTGTCGCTAAAGCTGTGGCCACAGTGATCACCTACCCTTTACAACTTGTGCAGGCCAAGCTCAGGGTATGTTGTAAGATTGGATTATTTTTATTTTCATCATCATGATCATCAACTGTTTACAATTGGTGGCTTGGTCAAGTTAGTAAAATGCTTCCATCTTATTCTTTCCTTCCACCATTCTTCTCTTCACACTAGCACACTTTCTGTTACCTGCTCTTCCCACCTCTTTTTTGGTCTTCCTTGCAATCTTATTCCTACGTATTTCTTTAAATTTCTTATGTCACCGTATTTTGCTATCGTTTCAGGATGTGCACATTTATGTTAATTATTCTAATGGTGTAGGGTTAAAGACAACATTTTATAGGTAATCTACCAGCATTTGCTTGAAAGGAGAGTGGGAAAGCATCTAGCAAAATCCACCCTCATTAGACCTAGCTGGGACTAGAACCTCGATCTCCCAGTCATCAGCAGGCCAATCTACCACTAGAGTGACGCCTTAGATCATTCGGCCATTGAATCGGGTCCCTACATACTTCATCATTCGCTTTGGTATTCTCTTCCATTTCATCCTCATTGCATGTCCATAACATCTCAGTCTTGCTTCTTCTACTATCTCGTTCCAACATCCTCATTACATGACCACACCACTTGACCCTTGCTTTCTCTACCATGTCATAGCACACTAGTTCCATACTCTAGAGGATTTATCTCTCTTATTTAATGTTTACATTCCAGCATGGTCATGACTACAAGGAGCTTCCTCCACGGCCAAATATGCTCCAACTCATCTCTTACATCCTCAAGTAAGTCATTGTGACTCTCATAATCTCAACAAATGCTCATTACTAGCTCATTACTAATTGATAATATTATGTCTGATAAACAAATTAACACAGATTTTAACAAGTTGTCATCTTTTCTTTCGGTTTTGTCAAGATTTTGTTTGGATTACTACATTCATTTCCACATTACAATATAATAAAATGAATTAGGGCCTAATGGCTTGAAAATGTATAATAAGACAGTGTAGAAACACTGTACAATAATGTAAAGTAATTGATAGTGAAGGAAGCCAACCTGAAAGGATAGTTATGTCAGGCCTGGATAGAAAAACACACTTCTCTCTTCATAATATTGCACTATATTACACTTGACACATTGTTGCATTTTAGGAGCTATACCTTTATCATTAGAAGAAACACATTTAAAACACACAAACAAACAAAAATAGGCTATAGAACTACATGTTCTTCTAGCTTCTAGAAACATGTAGTTCTATAGCCTATCTATTTTTGTGTTTTCAATGTGTATCTTCTAATGATAGAGGAATATCTCTGAAAATTCAACAATGTGTGAAGTGTAATATAGTGCAATATTTTGAAAAGAGAAGAAATGAAGAAAGAAGTGTGTTTTTCTATCTAGGCCTGACGTAATTATCCTTTCAGGTTGGCTTCCTTCACTATCAATTACTTTACATTATTGTGCAGTGTTTCTACACATTAGAAGATAGATGATAAATTATATTTATGTAAAATAGGTTGAAAGATAATTGTGTTCCCTTTAACAGCAAACATGGATTGGCAGGCATATACAAAGGGATGGAAGCAAAGATCATTCAGACCATCTTAACAGCAGCACTCATGTTCACCGCTTACGAGAAGATAGCCACGTTTGTCTTCAAACTGTTGATGAGTCATCAGATCAAGACTAAGTACTAGATCCAGCTAGTGCCAATATGTCAGCTGTTATTAACTATTAACACTTCAGACTGCTGACCAATCTTTAAATCTAGATCAAGTACTAGACCCAACTATTGTTACCATGTCAGCTCTTATCAACTATTTGTACTAACACCACCATTTCATTGTTAGGATTCATATTGAATTCAAAATTTCAATATAATCAAACAATAGAATAGTTAAACTTTTTCAAGAAGTTAGCATGTGTCTTTTGTTTGACTTGAGCAATGAAACTTGAAAATCTCATTATATTTAGAGACCCTGATTTGTGTTAAATAAAACGATTGGATTTCGTTAGATCCAGAGTTGTATTTCGATATATAAAGTCCTTAAATAAAAGGCTAGATCCTGATATTGGATTTCGTTAAATTAAAAGTTGTATTTCAGTATAAAAAGTCCATAAATAAAAGGCTAGATTCTGATTTGTGGTAAATAAAACAATTGGATTTTGTTAAATAAAAATTTACATTTCGGTAGATAAAAAAATCAGCAAATAAAAAATGTTAGATCCTGATCTGTGGTAAATAAAGTTATTTTCTTTCGTTAAATAAACTTGTATTTTGATATAAAAGATTAAAAAAATTGGGGTAAATGGGGCGGAAAATTTTAACAAATCAACTTTAATATATATTGTTATAAATAGAAAAATTGCAATTAAAAGTTGTATCTTTTTAACTATTCCTGGCCTACCATAATCACAAGTAATCAAATAACATGAATTTAAAAAAAAACTAAAATGTTTAAGTAATATTGAATTACAATTATTTTTATAATGAAGGCATACTAATTTCAAACTAGTTGATAATCTTTTTAAATTATATGCCCTAAATACAATATAGACCATGCATGCACCAGAAGCGAACTTACACTATAGGCTCACTAGGCACGGCGGTTTTAGGGGGCGACACATTTTGGATAACATTATTTTTATTATAAGATTTTGTTTCTAATAATTATTTTAAAAAAGTATTGATTAACACTATCACTATAGTCCAAGTTAGAATCAAAATGATAATATTTCTTTTTAAATAAATGTATTTTGCGATCGCTTTGTGACTGATGACAGTCTACCATTCTTCATTAGGTTAACTCAAGCTACTGTAGGACATGTACATGCCTGATTAGCTTTCATAGAAATATATTCTCGAATATTAACTTTCGTGCCCCCCCACCCACCTCAACACCTCTTCCTTCGAAACTTCTTAAAGCCCTTGACAATAACACCTGAATATTTTTATAGAAATCTTTTCTCAAATACTCCTCCCCCCCCTCAGCCCCCAGACACAAGAAATTTCCTAAAAGTCCTTGCCAAAACAAATTCTTTTAGGGAGTGTGGGGCGCATATTATAACTGCCTAGGGGCACAAAAATCTTAAGTCCGCCGCCACTGGCATGCACGGGAGACAACACAACCTAGCTTGTACCAAATTATTTTTACCAGACTAAAAAGCTTATACATCTTTATCATCACACATACACGTCAATCACCAAAGTACAGGGAAAGCATTATTTCGAAATTTATAAATCAGTCCACACAGGTGTTTCACAATTCAAACACAGTTTTTTTTAAACTTTATCAAATACGCAAAAACCTTCTTTTGAATATTTGAGTTATATTTTAAAAATACGTAAAAAAAATTTAGACATTTTTAATTTTCATTCATCTATTATTCTATTAAATAATTTTCGATATAACAACACTTAATCACCACACTCGAAAATAACGTTACTTGATAGTGATGTAAGATGAAAGACAAAGGACTGCTCAATCTAGCTTAACTATTGTTATTTTCTTCTTCTTTTTTAAATGTCACTCTTGAGACAATATGGCTGTTAAAGTAGCCAGTTCAAATACTTCTCTTACTAATAAATAATCTTTGGTTTAAGGTAAAAAAGATATTGAAGAATTGTTTTGTGTTAGCACAGTTGATACTATTTATTTTTCATGCTAGTTGAGAATTAAGGTAAACCACAATTATATTAGTGTTAATTGACATTTAAATCAACAAAATTGACCAGAGTTTGCTTTTAAAAGGTAAAATAGTAAATTTCACGAAAAGATTTTATTTTGTTTTATTTCTTAAACACTACATTGGTCTTTAAATATGTTTTGATAATAATTTTAGCATACTTAGTAAAAGTTTGTAAAAACATGTCTCGCAAAATTTCGGTGTTTCTAATTATATTTAAAATCTATTAATTCTTTGGACATAGTTTACTGACCATATTTTGTTACTGGATTCAATTAAAAATATATTTAACTTAGTATCCAACACCTTAGCTCAGTTGGTAGCGTGTCTCTCTGCTAGGATAAGGGCCTCAGGTTTGATTCCCGGCATGGCTGAAAAATGTATAATTAGTGAAATGTGAGTTTACCCTTACACAGTGATAAATTAACAGCCGGGGGACCGAATGTTGAGCCTGTCCTAGTCTTAAGTTAGATTATAAGGCATTTGAAGCTACGATAGGTCTAGCAAGCTGGTAGTGGAAAATATATGGCTTGAATAAAAAACTGACCCGGGCCACAGGCTGGAAACAGTAATGGATGTAAAGAGTACAAATTTAACTTAGTGTTATTCTAAATTGAGTATTAGTCTAACTATAAAATTATTATATTTTAAATATTTTAATTACAAAATACTCAATTTCAATTGAAGTCCGTAAGCAAATATTCAAATTTAAAATTTTGGGAGTGGTTAGATTTTTTTAAACAAGTACTATATTTAGCTCAATAAAAATGTATTTTTATTTTACCAATGTTATTCTTTTAAAATAATTCAAGAGTCCTCTTTTATTCATAAGAAAATATTGGTTGGTGACCTTCCATGTTAATGAATCCTAAGGCAAAACAATGACATAATTTATTGAATTAATTAAGCTAATATGTAAAACCATCATTTGTTAATTTTCTTTTTAATTGTATGTAAATATTTGCATTATATAGAGATTTATTACTAAGCTAGATGTACCAAATTTTCCTTCTGCTCTTTATTAAGCTAGTCAACTTTGTAATTTGCCTTTAAGGCATATTTTCACAGTATTGTGGAAATACTAGGCTAAAGAAAGTCATGGTCTTCAATTTTGAGTAAACTGAATCTGGAATTATACGTTTTAATCAAAATTTTGCAAACCCCGATTCTTAAAGGCAAGGTTTTTGTCAGTAGGGATCTGTGCAAATTTTTGAGCTGAGCTTGAAATAGATACTCAAAATCGAGATCAACAGATTTATGGGCTTGTAATTTTGAGCTTCTTGAAAAAGGTTTTATTTCTTTGCCTGGCGATGAATGACTCATTGTATATTCTATCTACTTGTTGGGGATGTGGTTTGTGAAATAATGCAGAGTTAGAGGTGGTGTAGCCGGGAGAAGAACCCAACAAAGAGGGTAGTGTACAGATGGCCATTGGAATGTTAGACTCAGCAACAGAGTAAATTAGTTGTTTAGTGGAGGAGGTATGAAGAGGAGATAGGACTGTTAGAACACAAATAAGTTTAGTCCAAGATAACATCAAGTACAACTCCATGTAAAAATGTACAATGTACATCTTAACAATAATTAATGCCCTAACTTAAGCACCAAGTGAACAACTGTACTATAGACAATGTTGAATTGTCTAAAACCTAATGGTTTCTGTTACTACTTAAACTATATTTAAAAGTTAATTCTTTAATTTACAATGATTTGATATTTATATTTTATCTTAAATTATGTCTCTTATTTCATTAAAAAATTAAAAATAATATTAATACCTACATATTTGTTTGTATTTAACATATTTAAGTTTGAAAATTATATATTTGCTCAACCCAAGCTAAAGATCGACTCTATGGTCAGGAGATTTATGAAAAGCTTGGTCGAGATAGACTCAAATTAAAAAAAACTTGAGCTCACAGACACCTACTTTAATGAGCGCTCCTTTTAACTCTTACTACCATAAGCTTTTGTAACAAAAATCACAATTATTCCATATCATCATCATGAATAGCTTCCAGCCACTGGGTGGGTCTGTTTGGAACATTCCTTCCCACAATGACCCAGTATTCTCCAGGGTTGAAAAATAACTTTTTTATTCAAACCAACTCAGTTGGGTTGTATTGTGTTTTATTGTGGTTAAATTAAAGATATTGTGCATTTTATCTGATTTAACAAATAATTTAAATATATACATTATTTGGGATCCAGAGAAACATATTTTATTTTTAATATAGTTAGGAAAGAAGTAATAAATACAATAAAGCAACAATACTAGAAGCTATAAGGTTGGAAAAAAATAATGTATAAGGAATAGAACTTTTGCTATCTCATTTGCTTTTTTGACAAAGTATTATTTCTAAGGCCTAGCATTAATACAGTGAAGGTACCTTGAAATTAGGGATGGCCGAGAATGACAGTTTTATATCAGGATAAGAAATGAGTCAAAAATATCAGGATGGGAATGGGAAATTATAAAAATGATGCTTTAGATTAATTCTAGATTAAAAATATAAATTGATTTTATACTAATATGGTAATAATTGTAAAAACTTTGACATTATTAAATATAATAGCCTACAAATAATATATCATAAAAACAATATAAATTGGGGTGTGCGAATTGCATTTTTATTGAAACAAATGGCAGAATTTTGAATAAATAATAGAATAATACAAATCAAATAATTAATTTTAATACATTATTTTTCTTAGTTAATCTCTTTTGAAAATGGTGTTTTATTTGTAATTACATATTAGAAGAGTGCAAAAGATTTTTTTTAAATTACCCCTCTTAAATATCCTCTAAATTCTTAAATGTTTTCTATTTTAACACCTCTTAAAAACCATCTAAGTTTGAAACTCCTTTAATGTTCTCTAGAATTTACACCCCTTAAAGGTTCTTTGTTTAACAACCCTATAGTCTACTCTTTGGTTGCTAACAATAAACAGGTTGATGCTCATAAATAGTTGACCTTGGCCAGCTACTTCCTCCCCCTTCATTTCTATGCCCCAAAAGAGAGTAAGGTATAATATAGCTGTCCTTTTCTAAATCTTTCACGTGCAATTTATCTTTCTATTTAAAAGGGTCTTTCCCGGACTCTCAGAAATGGATACATTCCCGACATTTTCTCAAGGGTTCGGCATCCTGTCCACCCCTACTTAAAATTATATTATCCCAAATGAGTTGCCAGCTGAACATATTATTTGGTTCAACCAATGAAAACATAGTTTATAGCTTAGTTTATTGTGTAAAATCTGTAATTGTTGGGTTTGAACCAAAAGGTTTTCAACAGAATTACTTATCATTTTCAAAATGTATTAGGTGATTCCTTTGTATGCAAAAAAATTATAACTATCTATGTGTCATCATTCTTTACAATTTTCTCATTTTGTGCTTATTTGATTTCCTCTTTTAGGAAGTTGCGTTGAGTGTGTCACACTCCTCCCTGATGAGTTCCGATAGAATGAAACCTAGGTCAGGGAATATGGAATGAAATGCTAAAATTTTAAATATTTTAGAAAAAATTAATCATCACTAGGCCTAACATCAACATATTCAAGCTCAACAATAGATAAAAAATAAAACTGTGATATATGTTTCGTTTATAGACCTAAGTTTTGACTTGCAAAGTGACAGCTGTTAAACATGTTTTTGCATATCAAATGATTTGGCGTAGGGTTACTTAATTTGTTCTGGTAACTTTTGCAAGCTGTCAGGCACCACCATAAAAGACCTGTATCCACTATAGATAAGCTCGCCCTTGCATTGTTATTTTTACTTTAAGGCCCAATCTTACAATTTCACATTCTACTCGTTAGGGCTTAACATAAGGTTAAGTGATAACAACTACTTTTGATTTTACAATGTTTGGTTAGCGCTAATGTCCACGTAAAAATGCTAATTAAGTTAATACGAGGTCTACCTTCCGATCAGCTAACATGCCATCCACATTAACAATGTTAAACACTCCGCCATATTGTTTTCAAGGCGTTCTTGAAGCGATTGAACCTCAAATAGAATTGTTTATTTTATATTGTTTGTTTATATTTATCTATTAATTCAATTAGCAACATTTTTCTTCTTTGCTAAAATTTAAACATGTTTATGATTATTAACTGATATTTGAACAGAAAAATAAATACATTAAAAAATAGCAGATAATCTTAAAATTAGACTTTCTTTGATTGATTTGTTTTCTTAATAGTTGCATAGACGTTGTAATGACTTTCTTATATTCTCTTGATCAAATTAAGCCAGTCAAAAGCTTTGAAAACATCTAACGCTCCGAGAAGGTTAACGATAAGAACTAATGGAAGGCACCTATTCGTAATTTGACAAGCACATTGAAATAGTATTATAAAACAACGCCAAGTGTAACCAGAGGTTAGAGTTTATGAACAGATAAGTTACAAAGACTTTGACGAGACATTGTAAGATTGGCCCTAAGTATGTAATATATTTTATAATATTCACAACTTCATTGATTTTTTTTATCTGTTAATGTTCAACTAACTGCAAGTAACTCTTAACTATATTCCATGTTAGAAGTTAGCAAATATTGGCCGATATAAATTAGTTTAATAAATGTATACTTTTATAGTAGTATAAGTCATTCACGAGCTAAGTTTACCTGGATGACAGTTCGAAATGTTACTAGAAGTAATCCCTAATATATCACTACGCCAACAGCTGACATCTATCACTTTGGATGACTGTAATAAAAATGGATGGTAATATATTAATGTGATAGTTAACCACAGTAATTTAGGCCGATATTATTTATATATTTATTTGAGGTCAGACCAAATTTTATTTATAGTTATATTCCCCTTAAAAAAAATATCAACACCACTTTCAAAATGGCGGCTGACGAATCTAAACCATATGATTGAACATAACGGTAAACAAGTTTTTTACAATGATGCAGACACGCAGTTGATGAAAATCTTTTTTTCAGTTAATGACAACAATTTTCTCGTTTCCAAGTATTATTATTATTATTATTAGCACCGCGTCTTACTACCCATTCGGGTTATACGCACTTACACTAATGTGTGATGGTAGGGTGATTGTGAGATGAAATGAAGGACCTACAGTTTAACGTGGAATCCGAACCACGGTGGAGGCCTGGCATTCCCCACATTCACAAGATGTCTTGTCAAGGGTTTGGTAATCAGATAAATCTTTGCCGGGACCGAGGATTGAACCCCGGCCGCCAGCATAGAAGTCTGACACCTTACCCCTAGACCACCAGGTCACTCTGTTTCCAAGTAAATACGATGCCTTTATTAAAAGGTATTGATGTGTGCACTATGTTACACAAAATCAGTAACGTTCCAAAATGAAAAATAAGTACTTTTAATTATGTTTAAATATTGTTTCGAGTTGGATAAAAAGAAATTATTTAAAAAAATGAAATAGTATGAGAAAAATTAAGTTTACATTATTTTAAATGTAATATATAACAGGTAATTATAGATCTTTACATTTATAACAAAACTGTGATCTTTTACAAGTGTTGGCAACCCAAAAACTAAACATGATTTTCGAACTGTCATCCAGGTAAAAACCTATCGTGAAATGAATATACGTTAAGTTATGAAATAAGATGTGTGATTTACATGCTACAATATATTCAATAAGTTTCATATTAAGAGAATTTTTAGAAAATTCCCAGGGGTAAAGGAGTATATGAAATAGTAGAAGAAACAACATTGAAATGGTATAGACATGTAATGAGGATGGAAAAGGAGAGAATGATGAGATGGAGTATGGAGGGAAAAGGCTGAAAAACATTAAAAATGACCTTCACCTTTAACAGTTATCACATCACAACTTTCTGAATGCAAGAATGTCTTTCTCAGAAGTCTTTACATTTTTAGGTGTTTCATTGTATTGATGTGTTTTAACTAAAGTAGATTTTCACAACAATTAAGATCCAGAGCAACAAGTTTACTACCACAATCAGCAGATTCAACATGGCTCATAGGACTTCTTAAAAGGTCATGGAGTTCACTGTATAAGGAATAAGGGACCTTGAAGATTGAAATTTTCGTAGTGTTTCACATTCTCCGGCCAAGTCTTAAAAAAAAAGAGTTTACATTTGAGAAATTTGTCGTATGTGTGCTAATGACACTTTCAGTCGGTTTGGTATGAGGCAATTTAGAGGTGTGTACACATTTGTTTATGTGACCAACTACATTTAAAGCCTGTTCTAAGCAAGTGACATTTTCAACCCACTGTAGGCACAACCAAATCAGGTTTCAAAAGTAAGAAGTTACAGTACATGGTATACCATCATACCTCAAAAGAATTGATTTCTTATCGAAGACACACTGAAGAAAATAATCTGCAATTTAATAGAATACATTAAAAATCTTTCCCTGACTTTCCAGGTCATTGGCAACCCTGAAATTATTAAGAAAATATAACATTGTTTTTGTGCGTGAGAAGATTAAAGAAGGAACACAAACTCTCCCCCAACACACCTGTGCTCATATCATGTTCCAACTTATCTACCTGCAATATTAGCCACGATGAATGTTCACTGCTCATGCCTAGGTTTGTTTTCTAAACTACTTTGCTCAATTATGATGGTATATAGCCTACCATGGTTCTCTAAAAAACAAGCAGTACAACAAAATTCCCGTCTCGATCCAATAAATATTACTTGAATTTACTGGAAACAAAAAACTGGGCAGACACGCACATTCTAAAAATGGATTAATTGGTGTTATAGCTGCTTTTACTACCGAGAAGGAAAGGAAAATACCTCAAAAATTTGAATACGCAGAAAAACCTAAACATGGGGAGTCTATAAAATTAATCACAGGGAAAAGTTCAAATCTTAATTATCTATAAATAATAATCCTTTATTGTTTCAAAAGGTAAAAAATAGGCTGACTAAAACACAATATCAAAATACAGATTATAATATAAATGTGTGTTAAAATCTAAAATTAGTTTTTAAGATTAAGTTACAACTAATCTCTACAAAATATTTGTACTATTGATTATTGATGCAGATTAAAAAAATAAACAAGAGCAACATAGCATAACTAATTGGTTTTTAAAGCGTTAAAACCATTCAAAGTTACATAGAACTGTAAGCATTTACAAAATAGAAAAGGAATTATTTATTTTTAATGTTTTTGGGCTAATTCAATCAACTACTTTGAATCTGTCGTGTTAATATTTTTATTTTAGGATCTTTTTTAGAGAACATTATCTTAAAACACAAGGCCATAGCAGGGTGGGGGGTCAAACCTCCCGCGAAATTTTATGAACAAAATATATATGGCTTTATTTATGGTTCAAACAATATCAAAATTTAGATACAAATACAAATTAGAGGGCTATGTTACCATAAAAAGTACTTCAGAGAGCTTCTGGAGGTGTTAAATATTTAGAAATTTTCCTAGCCTTTGGCATTCTGGGGGTTATTTTACCATGAAAACTTCAGAGAGCTTCTAGAACTGTTTTATCATTTAGAATTTTTCCTAGCTTCCAGCAACTGGGAGATGTGACCACCCAACCCCCACCACCTCCCCCTGAAATTATTGGTTGGCTACGACCTTGTTAAAACCTAGATTTCAGTGATGTTTGGAAGTGTTCTAATATTTTATGTTAATAGATATATAACAAAACTATATCAAATTATGTTTTAACATCTGACTGCACTCTTTATATGATTTCCAATCCAAAAACAAATATGTTGACCCAATAAATTTTGAAAACAATCTTAGAAACAAAACATTAATCATCCCATAAACTGAGATCACAGTTCAGGAAATTTTTGGTGAGGTTCCCTTTTTCAGTCATTGCATTATTTTTTTTAGCACCACAACTTACTATCCATTCAGACTACACACTAATAGTTTATGGATGAGGAAGATTGAATTTAGAGATGGTGTACCCACATTTTTGTGAAGAGAGTGGGGAACCATTTAGAAAAAACCATCCTCAGTGCACCCAACTCGGATCAAACCACCATCTCCATGTTATTGGCAGTAAAGTCTCTTGCAAGATAAGCACCAGACTATGCGGCTATTGAAGCAGGTGTCTTTAATTATTTTTTTTAGTGTGGTTTTCAATACCTGCTTGGGCGGCTGCATGGTTTAACGCGCTACTCTCTTGTCGGACTAGACTGCCAATGACAAGATCAGGGTTAGAATCTTGGTCAGGTGTATCGAGGGTGATTTTTTTTTCAAAATGGTTTTCCATTCAAATGTGGGCACATTTTCTCTAAATACAATCTTCCTAATCCCTAAAACCATCAGTGTAATTAGTACATAGGCATATAAATAACCCAAACATGTAAGATGAGCTGCTAAGAAGCTAAATCAGTGTGTTAGTGATGGCTCTTATGCACCTGACAAATTTCAATCTTCTACCACAGTGAAAAGTTTTTATTTTTAATCACCGTGTCTTACTATCTGTTCAACTTAAATACACATTATGTATTAATTACGATAATGGGTTAGAGCAGGGGTCTTCAACCTTTTAAAGTCCAAGGGCCAAGTCTCTTGTTGGCTAGTGGGCCACAATACTGTATCGACAATATTAAGATTGAACAACTTAATATATTATTTTACTTTTGGCTTCCCAAGTGTCTCAGCGGTGATGAGTGAACGTAAACACTTCCCGGTTGTTCAAGCGCACTTGAAATAGTACTCCCTCCTTTGTCTACTAAAGTAGTAATCTTCTGGTTCAAGGTTAATTTGTGTAAAAACATAATATTTTCTTCACATATAAAGCGAAAGTAGTTTACAAAATAACTTAAAATACATATATATTTTATTATTTAATCATGCAAAGTATAAATTTATATTTTTCATGAGCAGCACTGATAAAAAGTACCCACATTTGTGTAGAGGGGGGAAAATATTTAGGGAAAACCACCCTCAATCCACCTGACAAGGATAGAACTGTAATCTCTCTGTCATCAGCAGTCTAGTCTATTGCGAGAATGGCGCCTTAGACAATGCGGCCACCAAAGTAGTTTCCGTGAAAAGTAGGCGAGTTTTTGCAATGGACTTGGTTACATCTTGGTATAGTGTGTTTTTGACCAAGTAGTTCTAAGGTGGAGTGCAAAAACGATTTTGAGATGTTTTACTAAACAAAAATGATGATTGAGGTGAAGTGGATCTAACAGCTGGTAGATGAATTTATGTAATCCTACTACATGTACTGAAAATCAACGGAAAATGAGGTTCTTAATTTTATTCTTAGTTAGATTTGTGCTTATTTTACTAATCCTAATATTTACACAACATGTAAGCAATAGAGAAACATTGAGAATTTCAACTCCACCTGAGAAATTTTCATCCATATCAGTCAAGTTGGCATCACTGAAGACAACCTTCTGTTCAGTCTATTTACTACTACTTCCTGAAGATGTTATAATAGCATCAAAATATTGAAGCATGTAAATATGTGTTAGGTCTTTACTTTTATTTGTGCTCTACCTGTTTCCTAATATTCTATCATTTTATTTATTACCAATTAATTAGACTTAAAGTGCCATTTTTCTATTTTTCTGGAGTTTGAAATTACACACACCAAACGTTAAAGGGTTTAAAGCATCAAGATCTCAATACACAGTCAACTCTGCTTATAGTGAACCAACCAGAAATTTGGTTCACAATGTCCCAAGTTCACTAAAACCAAAATGTGTTTCTTGTATATTTTATTAAAAGGTTGATTTTACATCAAATATTAATATTTATAAAAAAAAATCTCTGTAGAGAGAAAACGTGCAAGATATAATAAAAAATAATTTCGGTTCTCTTGATACAATAATACCCTCAATGTATATTATCTGTGCAGCTATATAAAATTATGAAAATATTGCTGATTACAAAATTCAAACAAAACCAACCCAAGTATAATGGAATACTCAAATAAACTTACAAATATAGCACATAAAATAATTTTTCGTTAAAACCCTGAAATAATTTTTAATACGGCAGTTCATAGGGCCTACATACAAGAAAATAAAAACAGTCCAATGACTGTTTCATTTTCACTAACTAAAATAGATAATTTTCCAACATACTTTTTAAATTTTTACTAACGAAAGTACCAATAATCATTTGTGTGGTAAGTTTAAAGCCCACAATGTTGAATGATTTTTTTTTATTGGTATCTGGCTGCCATCTGTTAATCTTGTGGACTAATAATTATTTTTAATTTGTTCTTGCTGCCCGCTAGCAGAAATATGATGAAGAAGAGTCGACCTTTGAGAATTTACCATTAGTTTATCGAACTTAAACATTAAATTCATCCACCATTTGTGGATACAATGCAGTCTTTTTAATAAAGTTTATTTGGGAAATATCTGAAAGGAAACCATTCTTCTAGTATCTCATGTAATACATGTACCCCACTCTTTCTCAGACAACTCATTCCCATGGCCTCCACTTTCCTAGTCTCTCTTACAATCAGTGTCCATGTTTCTGTTGAATATGTGACAATAGGTACAAAGTACGCCCTATACAACACTTCCTTACACTTTAAAGGGACTTATCTTCTCCATAGCAGGTCTCTTACACACCTATAGGACAACTATACTGCTGCTATTTTCTTATTAGATCTTCTCTACTCCCACCCTTCACCTCAATCACGCCTCCAAGATATTTTATACTCTGTAACTTTCTCAGCTCTACATCTAACTGTATAGCTTTACTAGACCTTGTCTTTGTCATTACCATCACTTCACCATGCTAAATTTCATTCCATTCCTGCACATTAATACATACGTGTAGAACCAAATGCATAGTGAGGTGTGATAACAAAATTCTGTGTTTTGTAACACCTGGAGGTACACACATTAAGGTTTGCATTATATAATAAATTATCACTAAATTCTAATACAATATTAAATAATTATTTTGCTTTAGTGTTTGTATTTATTTTTCTAGAAATAAGGAAAAAATACTCTACACAATGTAACAATTATTCATAAAGGTTAGATAAACAAAACATTTTGTAGCTACAGTTCATACAAAACTCTAATTCAAATTAATTAATAGAGGTTAAACAAAAGATTTCTGGCATGTAACCTCCCTAGGTATAAGTAAAAAATGTTAGTCAAACTATTTAAACATCATTATTCTTAAAAAAAAAAGTTCCATTATACATACTATCCCAAACTAGCATCTGTAGTTTGCTGTTCGTGTCAATTTAAATTAAAATAACAAAACATATAAATTATCAGTAACAAAGATGATTTGTCTTGAGCAAATTGGTATTTTACCCAGTCCATTTTTATACCTTGACATTTATCAGCTTAGTATAAGATCCTCATACTTATCCATAATCAATCTTTCTCTAAATGAGTTTCCTTTTTATCACCATTTGCTGCTATAATATCAGCGGCCTCTGTAGAGACAACATCGGCCTCTGTAGAGACAACATCGGCCTCTGAAGAGACAACATCAGCCTCTGTAGACACAACATCAGCCTCTGTAGACACAACACCGTCCTCTGTATAGACAACACCGGCCTCTGTTGAGACAATGTCTTCATCAGACTTCTTGTCCTGCTCTGTTTGAGACAACTCAAACAGGTTGTACTTCTTGTACATGTAGTAGTTTGGCAGCACTGAGAGGAGGCACATGTTGCGGACAACTTCCACCAAGATTGCCAACTGTGGCTGTTTTAAGTCCGCGCGGTTGGCGGTGTTCTTGAGTGCGACCATCTCAGCCAGATCTTCTATCACCTTGGTTCTATCGAGTGCATGGCTGTTACGTTTCCTTAAACATTACAAATAGGCCATAGTACCAAAAAAGTATGTAAATAATTATTTAAAATACTTTTATATTAAATATGTTTCCAGTCACAGGAGAGTTTTAATATTGCAACAAAATTATATTTGTATTTTAACACTTATTTTTAAAGAAGTATTGATGATATATCGTTTTATCATTGATGTTAAACATTTCTTTAAAGATAGGTTTCCTGTTGTGAATTATATATTCACACACACACAAAAAGAAGATCGTTTTAAATAACAAACTTTTAACATGATTTATTTTCCACAATTTAAGATAGCTTTCGATTTCTAACTGTTAGACAAGCAACAACAAATATAACCAAATTAAGTGTGCAGTAGGTTACAAATTTGGCTTTGACAGACTTAACACTCAGAGTTCGCTCTCCAGATGAATGCAGGGACATTTTGTTAACATTCATCCCACTCACCGTAAGTCATTTAAGTCTGTTCAATTCACTGATAATCGGATATGGCCCTAGAACTATGTAACTAAAAGCCTTGAGATATAAAATAACATTTATAAAAATACTCACTCGAAAATAATTGAAAATGTTTTTCCTTCTTTTGCAAAGTATTTTTCCAGCAATGGCTCGAAAGCTGCTCTCACATCCTCTATGTTTGCCTGGTGGGAAACAACAATTATTATTGATGGTCAGATGTGCTCAATGTGTCGTTTCCCCGCTCCATACAAATACAAGGACATTTATTTCAAGGTTATACTTCAAGTATTAAGGTAAATTAGATGATAGCTCTGTGAGCTCCCATCTCAAGTCGAGCTAAACTTTTAATTCAGTAAACACAAAGGTACTTTAGAACCTAGCTATAAAAATACACGAGACACTTGATTTTCTGGGAAAATTGAGGGAAGAGGAAACCCGGATAATACAAAAAATTCCTTTTTACTCTATATTAATTTTAAACTTAATGAATTAATGAAAGAAGTAGTTTATTAATTTGTTTTCTCTCTGAGGGTCGTACTAATTGCCGTTACTTTTCAGTGCATGCATTCATTGTGTTTGTAAAGTGTCATCCTGCTTCTCCAAATTTGCCAGGTCAGCACATATACCTTCAGTGCCTTCCTTGGCTACTGACTAGCTTTATTACCCGAGATAAGATCTGCCTCTCCTTCTTCCTCTACCTCCCCATCTCTTTTGATAGTCTCAGCAGTACGACCTTGACCTTGTATCTGTCTGTCCCTCTCTGAGAGATTGTCGCCCCTGCGCAATGGGTGGCAATAACAGCAGAATGCATTCAGATGGTGGTGTATTGTTTGAGACATATTTAAATACAGACACGGTTAAGCCGCAAACTGGTTGATCTGTCCCCAGTAAATCGAAAGTCTACTGTAAAAATGTATCTTATTAAAATATATAAAAAGTTATAAAATCAAAATATGACTAGTGTAATCTTGAAATTGAAGTACAATGAATATATTCTGTATAAGGAAAAGAACAACTGCCAACCAACATCCAGACAAGTAGAGAAATGAGTAAACAATGAATCATTCAGCACAAAAATAGTCTTGAGCAATATCAAACTTTACTCAAAAGTCACCTTGTGAACATTAAGTTGTGTAGTTTGAGGTCAAGTTTTTGCTTAAAATTTGAGGACTCCCAGGTCCATATTAATAAATCAAATGTGTAGAAAGCTGACCAACCTTGCAAGTGGCTTCGACCGGCAATAATCGCTGCATGAAACGAGCTTTTTGTTTCTTGGTTTGGTACACATCTTCCATGATCTTTGTGACTAGAAGTAGAGGATCAGGAACCTGTAATTGTACAGGTATACCAACCGTCAACATTGTATTTTACCACAGGTTAAATAAGACAAATGATTCACCCCATCTGAGCCTTAATAGATTTGTTATTTTAAGAGCTATCTTAAAACTGTTTGTAACTCAATAAGGAAAACCTCTTTTCGCTTTATGAGGTAATTGTATTATATTATATTTGGAAGAAGGTACAGGAAAGGTGGATAGAAACATATAAAAGGGGGACAAACACAATATGACCTTTACAATGGAAAGAAGAACACAGTTCACACTTTACACTGCTGCCAATGTACAAAGAGGTAATGGATGCCTCTTAAAGAAAATTGATCGTCACCGCCCAAACCCCCGACCTAGGTTTCATTCTATCGGAACTCATCAGGGAGGAGTGTGAAACGCACAACGCAACTTCCTAAAAGAGAAAACCAAAAAACAAAAGGGAGAAAAAGGAAAATGGTAAAGAATGATAGGACACACAGATAGGAACATGTAAAAGGTTTAACATTTTTCCGTCCATTCGGAGGCCCAATATTTAAATTTTGCAGTTAAATGTTCCAAACTAACCAACATTTCATTTCATTATTTTTTAAGGTCTTTATGACATTTCCAGACCTCTCAGTTTTAAACCCCGAGATTGTTGGTACCTCTCAGTTTTAAACCCTGAGATTGTTGGTACCTCCCAGTTTTCCCTCAAGAGGTAAATTAAGCCTACCGTTGTTTGAATAAACAGAAAGTTGGCGGCACCAGACTCCAAGATTTGAAACTTGCGTTGGTGGGGCCTGGTTGTCACTTGAGCCTTTAGGGAACCAAGCTCCTTATTCAAAGATTCGGAAATATCGTCTTCCTCGGAGCCTGATGCTCCTTTGTCTGGTTTCCTACCCGGCTCAGGGACTTCCTTCTCTGACCTCTTGGGTTGTGGGGTCTCAGCCTGCAGAGAAAAGTATGCTGACAATTTCCACACGTCCATCACAGACTCTGCCTTAAAATATGAGTGAAGAATTATCCTGGGATCAGGAGGACTCCTGGATAGCTCAGTGGTTAGAGCATTGGCGTACTAAACCAAAGATCCTGGGTTCCATTCCTGTGTCCAGGTTCATTTTTCAATCTAAAGAATATGATATTTAAATGCAGCTATGACCATAGTTGTTAACAACTACCTATAAGTTAATAGTTCAGATATTTAATTTATTAAAATACATTTGGTTTAATAAATAATTAGTTGTTTTTGTGCAACGTTTGTAAAGATAATTAATGTGGAAGAAAGTGTTAATCAGTGTGGTGGAATTTATTTTATTCCGAGGCTATTGTCTAATTCTAGGAAACAATAGTTGGAATGTGTTCAATATCAATAATATATTAATAATATTATATAACATATATGAAATTATTAACACTGTTTGTGTACCTTGTTGAAATAGGTCCTCCTTCCTAATCAAGACTGTGTGTGTGTGTCATACTCTTCAATAATTATTTATACCTATTATAAATATTCACCCTCCATCAATCATAAAATAAATACTCTCTTTGGATCAAGAAAGTTTAAACTATGCCTTCCATAAAAAAAAAGTTAAAACAAATATAATACTTTTATAATTAATATTACACACACAAAAAGTCAGCCATCTATATATAAAGAATCTTTGATTATAATTTAGTAAATATGTGTTTGACTCACCTAGCTTTAACCGGTTATCGCAAGACGCAAAGTTTACAGCAACTACTCAAATCTTGCAAATGTGATATTTCTACAGAAATAATATCAACGAATCCATGGATATAGTGCGCACCGGGGTGGGATTATTTTAATTCTATTTCTCTTTCCCTCTCTCTGTCAAATTATGAGAAATTAACAAAACATGGAAGAATTCTAAATTGTTAAGAAATCACCTATTGCTATTTTGAAGCAGAGTCCAAGAGAGTTATTTTCTACTAGGCTGTCCTGATCCTTCAATTCCTTCTAACAAAATTATTCTAAAAACAAGAGTTGATTAAAATTTTTATTTATTAATCAAATTAAAGTTTAGATTATGCTCTGTTGTTGTTTTTTTGTTTGAAACAGTCATCGTAAATAGACTTAGAGGCCTATTTTACACACAACAAATAACACACTAAAATATTTCCTGAGATGTTTGACGAAGATTTTTTTTAACACAAAACTAAAACAATAATTACTCATTTACAAGAATTAGGTTTGTTAGACCATACTTAAAAAAATAAAATCGAAATGCTTTGTAGACAGTTAATGCTTTGGTATTAATAAACATGTTAAATCACAAACACAACAACAATGTGGACGGACATCTGTGCAAGAAATTAAATTGAGGCATGTGCGCTCTGCTAAACAGTATAGTATAATGTTATTAGGTGAGTTTTATAATATATTTTTTTACCATTTATAATTCGTTCCTGTTTTTTTTTTTTTTTAATTCAGAAATATGCTTACAGTGTTGTGTGTAAATTGCTAGAAAACATTAATTGTCTAATAATTTGACAAAGAACAAAAATATAAAATCCCGCCCTCGGCTTGTATTATCCCCAAAAGTGTAAACGTTCTCTAACCCACATTTTTGAACAACCAATAAAATAATCTGGTCACCTATTTGAGACAGCCAAAGCCCTGTCTAAAGACCCGTATTCGAAAGATATTGACTCCACGCTAACAAATTGCTTTATCTACAGAGTCCATATCCTTACCTAAGTCCTTTTAGTCCTTACCACTCCTTAGAAGTTGACTCAACTTTAATTTTCTAAGGACTATCGATTACAGCAAAGTAAATTTGTGTGTATGCATCAAAATGAAAGCACCAATGACAGCACAAGGATCCAATGCTTTACATCCATTAGTGTTCCCAGCCGGTGGCCTGGGTCAGTTTTATATCATTATTATTATTATTATTATTATTAGCACCGCGTCTTACTACCCGTTCGGGTTATACGCTCTTACGCTAATGTGTAATGGTAGGGTGATTGTGAGATGAAATGAAGGACCTACAGTTTAACGTGGAATCCGAACCACGGTGGAGGCCTGGTATTCCTCACATTCACAAGATGTATTATCAGAGGTGAAGGAAGGGTTTGGTAATCAGATAAATCTGTGCCGGGACCAAGGATTGAACCCCGGCCGCCAGCACAGAAGTCTGACACCTTACCCCCTAGACCACCAGGTCACCCAGTTTTATATCCAAGCCATATATTTTCCACTATCGGCTGCCTAGCTAGACCTGCCGTAGCTTCGTATTCCTTCTAACTTAAGACTAGGACAGACACAACATCCAGTCACCAGCCATTAATTAATCACTGCAAGAGGGTGAACCCACATTTCAACAATGATACATTTTTCGGCCATACCAGGAATCGAACTCGGGACACTTATCTTCGTAGACAGACACGCTACCGACATAGCTAAGGACTCGGAAGGATCCAATGCTATGGAAACCAATACAAAATAAAAGGATAATTTTAGGCATGGAGCTATTTCCGAAATATTTTTTAAAAAAGGAGAGGAAGCGTGGCAGCCTTAAAACAGTTTTTCTGAGAAATACCACATTCTCAGAAAAGTGGCTTTGATGGCTTCACTCGAGGGTCATGAAAGTGATTCTGAATGTCACAGCAAACAGTGACAAATTTAAATAGAGTATAAAAGTACTTAAATTGTACTGGAACCTTTTATTCTATATTTGAAGCTTACAGGAGAAAAATGAAGGAAAGTTCAATCTTAACTCAAATTGAGCTAGTGCTGCCCTCTGTTAAACAATCATGAAACCTTTTTAAGTACTTTAGATTATGGTTAATAGAGGTATCTGTCATAACGGCCTAGATTTGAATTATTAAAAAATATATGATGGGGTTCTACTCTGTAAGGAAACAGCATGATTAGGTACCTACGTATGTGTGTATGTAAGTCGTCCTGGAAAGGGTGTGTAATGTGACTTCCCCTTTGTCCCCTGTATACCTAAGCTGTATTCAAATAGTCCAAGGCTCCCTAGTCGAACCATTAAGTTTTAGACTTGATGCAGTCTTGATGATTTTACACTTTTCGCACTGTTCATAGCTAAGACTGCATCCAATTATTCAAACGGCAACAACCTTATTTAAAATTAAAAGTTGAAGACTTAGATAGATGGCTCTAGAAATATATATATATAAAGAACTAAATTTAATAAATTAAACCTTTACTAAGTTTGTAGATGTATTAAGTGAAAATACAAGTCAAAAGTTATGATTAGGATTTACTTCTGGTGAAAAACCAACTGTCAGATAAGAATATTTAACATAATATTAATAATGATCATCAACTGGAGCAAGCACAAGTTGATGAAACGTCTATAATATTTACTGTATATTACATGTTTAAAAATGTGTTACTAAAACTTATATATATTAAGTTCAGATATGTTATAAAGAAAAAAGTATAATATTTAAATGGGGTTGATAATAATTTTATCTAATGAAAAGAGTTTGTGAATAAAAAATTTAATAACCTGTGCTCTAAGAAACAATTTTTTTTTATTAGCCATTATTATTATAGATTTGTATAATGCTCACTCAGAGAGAGTTTTACAATTTTTCTCATATAAGATCATTTTTTAGTCATTTTATATAATATGAGTTACCTTTCTTTTGCATAATTAATTGAGAAAGGGACCTTTTTGATAATTGGTTTATTTACATTATTAATAAGCTAATAATAATTGTAGGCCTAATCTAAGAAAAAGAAAATTAAAACATAAAAACTTTTTTTTTAGCTGAACAGTCTCTCGTACTTTTTCATTGGTTGGAATGGTCACGTGATTAAGGCTACAGACTGTGTAGACACGGTTTCTATTTCTAAAGTCCTCAACACAGACTCTGTATCCGTAGTGCGTACTCTGTGGTCCTGGCCCTCAAGAAATTCTATTTACAACTACACAGTCCATATCCGTAATCACGTGACCGTCCCAGCCAACGAGATAGTCCCAGATTTTGTCCAATCGAAAACTTTGAAAGAAAATTGTCTACAGTAAGGGGTGTGCGCCGATCAGACAGCTGATCAATGAAATAAACTAAATAAAACTATTTTGTTGAGAAAACTTCCAGGATATACTTAAAATGTAGTACAACCACAATAAATATATTTATAAGTTAGCACAATTTTTACTATCAAACTTAAAACTAAATTAGTCAGAAAATGAAAAACAAATGTTGGTACTGGTATTCTGAATGTAAAAAAAGCTAGCATGTTTAATATTATTTTTATGCTTCCTTTATTTAATAGGGGGCTTATATGGATATTGATATTTAACAAAAATATATACAATCACAAAATAAAACCTAATTATAAACCATTTATTTTGGTGTTTAAGATGGTTCCCAACACAAATGCACATATTTACTCATTTGTGATTGGTAGTCTGTATAAAGTAGTCCTTAGAAAATTAATGATCAACTTCTATGGAGTGCGGACATACGGATAAGGAACATATGGCCAGAGCAATCTGATACTGTTGAGCCGACTACGGACCCGGTGTCTGAGTCAGGACCTTTAAGGACTTCAGGACTATACGTTGCGGAGCTTAAGGACTCTGTAGAAAAGGCTCATCTCTGTCGGTGAGAAGTAATCCTTAAATCGCTAAGTATAAATGTTAAGATAACGCTCTAACCTTTTGTTCTGGAAAAAACTTATCTGCATATTCGTTAAGAATATTATAAGCTTCACGGATACATTCTTTTTCCCTGTTGTTGCATGAGCAAATAAATCCTTTCAATCCTGGTTTCAAAGAAAACTCCTTAGGTCTCCTGTGTTGTTGTGCGTAATAGTTTGGCTTCCTTCTTTTTTCATATGAATTAAAACTACTCATATTGAACTTTAATAAGCTATTGGAATTCTAATATAAGAGTTAATACTTTTCAGTAACAAAGGTTAATTTACTTGGTATGGTGAATTATCAACTAAGAATACGGATAAATAAAACAAGAGACACAATTCTCATAAACTTTACATGTCTATCTACTAATCCAATGCTATAAAATACCATTATTTATCTGAAATGTGTGGTCTGTGATTAAATTATTATTATTATTATTATTATTATTATTATTATTATTATTATTATTATTATTATTATTATTATAGCAGACTTGTTCCAAAGTATATGAGACTAGTTGACGGGAAAAACTACTCCTTTGGAGCAGGAGCAATCTGCTACTGCTCCACCATCTGTTACTTTTACCTGCTACTTTTTTTTTGTCAAAGTCATTATATACTAAACTACTCCAAGCCTATCTTTTTAGCACCGCGTCTACTGCCCGTTTGCTTTATAGGCATATGCACTAATTACGCTAATGTGTTAGGGACCGGGATGTTTGATATTAGAGTAATTACACCCACATTTATGTGGAGTGAAAGTGGAAAACATTTACGAAAAATTACACTCAGTGCAACCAACAGGGATTGAACCCCAATCTCCCTGTCATCGGCAGTTCAGTCTATTGCAAGAGTAACGCCAGAGACTAGGGGTCTGCAAACTTTTTGATATCGCGAGCCATATAGGTTTAAAAAAAATTGTTGGGCCGATTTGAAAAAAAAAGAGCAAAGAAAGTTCAATTTTATATTTCTCATGTAGCAATTAGTTATTAAGTCTATTGATTGAACACAATTGTTTTCTAAATATTTTGTGGGCTAGATAAAATCAGTCGGTGGGCCGTAGGTTTATGAACCTTGCCTTAAATCATTTGATCATAAAGTGGGCCCCTTCAATGTTCATCATCAACATATGCAATTTATTGTGAGAATAGATTAAATACTTTTCTTGTATTGTGGAAATTGTGTTTTTTTACTACGAAAGCTTTCCCCTTCAAAAGTAATTTATGACTCCTCAAGCCATCTCTTAATTAGGCCTATATTAGATAAGTAGGTTGTGCCAGACCTGATCTAAGCGCTGTGTTAAAAACACAAAATACCCACGTCCTTTCCACTGTACGAGTACGACTACTCCAAAATCTCTCAGGAGCATAAAAGAACAAGGTTGCTCAAGACATGTTACAACGCTGCCTGTGACAGAGACGAGGAGCAAGGTTCCTCTGGACCTGATTCGGTGCTGTCTGTGGCAAAGAGACGAGGAGTTAGGTTACTCCAGACCTGTGACAGAGATGAGGAGCAAGATTCCTCTGGACATAATCAGGCACCGCCTGTAACAGAGGGAGGTGGAGAAATGCCAAGCGTTGATAAACATTTTTAATACGTAGCAGTTTTGTGCTGCAATCTACCGTACAATATTGTAATGACGCAGCTTTGACCGAGAGAAAACGGTAGAATCTCGGAGGAAAAAAAAATGGGTATACAGTAATAGGTTTAACGTTTCAAAATGACCAGTAACAAAAAGGAACAGCTCCTTTAATCTGCCAGGAATAGGCTGTCAATTTGACGTCAGAGGATCAGTGACAAAGGAGCAGGTTGTGACTTCACAACTCATCCCTAGTAGAAACTGGAATCGTGTAAGATTACATAAAGTAACTTTACAATTTATATAGGGAATTGTTTATTTAGTTAATACAAATGGGTGGCGTCCTCCAATTCATTAATTCATTTATTGTAAAGAAGGATTTGTTTCCTAGCCAAGTAGTATGTCGTTTTCTAGTCATATCTACGTTGTTCTCTTTGGTTTCTACCATAAAATTGTTAAATAATCTGGCTCCCGTAAATGAGGGCTTCTTTTTGTAGATGCTCAGGTGGTGTGCAGGCAGTGTTATGTTTATACCTTGTCGTGTGTGATAGCTATTCTTATTACTAATTATTTTCAGTTATAGTGTAGCCCTAAATGCATATAAAACGACCTCTAAGATATATAGGCTATGTGCACCAGTAGTTCCCAATACTGGTGGCCAGTGGCGTGTGGTGAATATTTTTCTAGGGTAGGCTGTTAAGATTTTTTAAATGTAACAAATAAATTTTATGTTACATATATTATTTGCAATGAGCTGGATTCTTAGCAAATTCTTCAATCATGAAAACATAAAACTGTGGATTTTGCCTTAATTGTTGTAGAAGACCTTTTTCAAGGGATAACACTGACAAGTTTGTGAGTCTCTCTTTGCCTTGTGAATTTCGTACATAACTTTTTATTATTTTTAATGCTGAGAAACTTATCTCACCGGAAGCACTTGTTTCCGGGATGGTTACAATTAGTTCACACAGTTTTACCACTGGACAATGTACTCTTTGTAGATCATTTGATCTAATAAAAATAAGCAAATCGCTGACATTTTTGTGACGCAAATCCTGTGAAATGTAGGTAACTACAAGCTGTGATCATAAAGAAGGGAAATCAAACATACTACCATAGCTCTAGTTAAGGTCTGTAAAGCCATTTCGGAGAAACTGCATTTGTATTGTTCCTAATTATCTACACGTACAAGTTTTAAAAAACATAATGAGCTCGAGCTCTTGAACTTATCACTTAGCTGTATTATAAGTGTGTCCAAAATCTCACAGTATAAGTGTTAGTAGTGTATAATGTCAGTATTTCTTGGACTATTTTTTCAGGCTCATTCACATCCAACTCTTCGTTGATTTTGGTCCAGATTCTCTTAAATTCTTCACGCTAGTTTTTAAATTGATCTTGAAATTCCTTTACTTGTTTATGCAATAACCAATGTCATTAAATTTGCTTACAATATATCAAATAGTATATCATTAAGAGGGAAAATATCAGCAAATTTATTTAGTAGAAAATTAAAATTGAAATCATGCATCGATACTTCAAATCCACGTGCAGGAATTTACGATTCTTGATTCTATTTTTCCTCTGGATCTGTAATCTTGCCAAACAACGAAATTAGTTGATTCCTATACTCGTAAACCGTTTCAACCAATCTAGAACTATAATTCTAGCGTTAGAAGCTAATCTTGGAAGCCTTTTCTTCTATTCTCCATCCAGAGCTCGTGTTCTTTTGGTTGATTTTGAAAAAAATTATCCTAAGCCATTCAAAGTAAGGAAAACAATTCTGCAGTATTTGATAAGTGACACGCCTTGCGACTATACAAGATTCAGCCGGTGAGTGAAGCAGTGTACAAAAATGGCATTGGGAAATATATCTCTTACTTTGGACTACAATCCATTCAAGTGCCCAGCCATGAACGCAGCCTCGTCGTAGCTTTGTGCACTCAGCTTTTGTTCACAACCATATTCCTGTATAAATTTTATAACATACATACATAGTGCTTCCGCTGTTCTGTTATCAGAAATATTTCTGAAGCCCAAAAATTTCTCATGTACCTGTCCATCTTGAGTAACATAGCAAAAGACATAACCCAATTGGGAAACATTATTTACATCTGTTGTTTCATCCAGTGTGATGGAAACCAAATTGGTTTCATCGACCTCTTTTTTATATTAGACAGTAACACATTTGAAAGGGCATTAGTCAAGTCAAATCAATTTGAATCAAATTCGATAGTCCCGTAAATATAGATTAATGTTCTAAATGGTTTTTCAATTTTTCATCATACTCACTTAAAAGATTCACTTGTTAAATGTGATTATCTTTATTGAAAGACTCACTCGTTTCGTTGTGGCCTTTAAATGCCAGTTCTTTCCGTGCTAAAAAAAACTACATGAATGAATTGATTCATAATTTCTTTATTTTTCCTAACAAGTTCATTGTACTGTGAATATATTGAAATAAGACAGAACAATGAACAAACAATCATTCGCCAAATACTTGTGTGAACCTTATTCTGATATGTTAATCCTAAATCCTGTACCCAACTCAGTTTAAGGAGATCCTAGATCCTGTCCTCATTGTTTTGCTCCACATTACTGTTGACACAAAAAAAACTAGTTCTTGCGATATAATTATTCTTTGAATTTATACAGAATCCCGTATTATTTTCTGTTCATCAATCATTAGATCAATAATTTGAGTTTTACTGAACGATTTTTCGGCGATCATGGCTTGTAAATGATTTAGGGACAAACTGTGTCTTTAATGGCTTTATGTATGTTGCCCATGTCATTGTAATCAGTACTGTTCCAAACACACTTGTCATTTGAATAAAGAAGACAAGACCAACAAAATAACTTTTGTACATGAAGACATCCCGCCAACCATTCATTATTATTGAACAAATGTGAGCTGAACGCCTTAAACATGATTTTACTATTGTACTATACTGTGCAAATTAATTGGAACAAAGGAAAATATTGCTCTTTTTCAAACACTATTTCTTATATCATTCCATGCCTTTATATACTGATAAATACCTGTATCTTATGTATTCAGCCAGAAGGCTGTGCGTTTTGTTATTGTTTGCTTTCTTTTTTCATTTCCGTTTCCTGAACTCTCAATCATGTAATGATGGTGCTAGGCTGAGTCATATTATAAGAGCATATTATATCTATTAGCATCATTCTTTCAATTACGAATAACTTCCCAGTCCGAAGCTATAGTACGGTTACAACAACTGGCGACGAGTGATTATTGTTTTTATTTCAAGCACCTGGAGTTTATTCTGTGTCTCTAGTAACGTGTGTGTAGCTATCGTGTGTGCAATTTTCGTACGCCAACAGTCTCTACATGCCTAAGTTTTCCACTTTTTACTCTCGTCTTGTGGACACCAAGTCATATTTTGCCAGGTTTGAACATTTATGCACCACTGAACAATTGCAGCCGACGTAAGAGTTGCTTGGCACCTGAGATGCATTGGCTCCGTCACCTACCAGGTTTTAACAGATCTCTGCTAGCCGGTTGCGCCGGGAACCAAGACTTTCACCCAACTAAAGATTCTCCTCGAAACTCACTACGCTCTCACAAGATCAGCGTACGAAAAGCGTTTTGCCTTTAGTTCTTGCAAACAACGTGGGGGAGAGCCCTACGTGGCCTTCAGCCTATCTTTACATCATCCTACCCCCACTTGTAGCTTCGGAACTTTCATGGATGACGCCCTCAAGTCACAGTTTTATCATAACATCTCGTCGGACATGGGTCGCGACATGATCAGGTATGAAGAGGGTAACTTCAGCTCCATGGTTGCTCTCGTCACTCACTACGAGATCCCTGGACCAGCCACTGCGCCAGCCAATGCCAGCGACAACCCTAATCTCATCAACGTAGTTCACCCATATCAAGAGAAGAACAAGAAATTCAAGAAAAAGTTCCAAACCAGTCAAGGACCAAAACCTCAGCTCTCGTCAGGACCCAATCATAATCTGTCTCAAAGCGCATTATATGCAGGTGGCGGTGGGCCTCATGCTAGGTCTAACTGTTCCTTCAAAAATGCGCAATGTCGTAACAGTCGTTTTAAAGGACATATTGCTAAGGTTTATCGCAGGGTCAAAAATTCCTCTCAGCATCAAGGAGGTGTTCGTACAATTACTGGTAAACAGAAGATGCTGGGTATTACTGTTAGATAAATAGAGAACCTGTCATTCCAAACCAAGTATTCTATGCCTATCTATTTCGGACAATACAATGTCGACGAGGATCTGAACCATTATACGTGACAGTAAGAAGAAAACAAGGGTTAAATAGTGGCGTTGGCAGTTGGCGTCGGTTCAATGAAGGAATTCCGGGTAGAGGAAGAATTGTGGTCAGCACTTATAGAAAGATTTCAAAACTCCATTAGCGCAAAAAATCTAGGAAGAAAATTAAGTTTATACGTTAATCATGGTAATTGGCTGCAAAACATTTGGACTATTACAAGACATATGTATACCTAGAAAACCATTAGAACTAGCATTTGATGAACTGGTGGATTTGGTGGGAAATCATCTTTTTACGAAGCCCTTCTTCAGGTCAGAACGTTTTAAAATCCACAGATGATTGCAAGCTCCCAATGATTCTATTTCGCAATATATTACAACACTGAGGAAAATGACGATTGACTGCAAATTTGGGGCAAATTTGAATGACCATTTATATTATATGTTTTGTGGGATTAATAATAATGCTATAAGAGAGAGACTAATCGGTGAGCAGGCAGGGGCGATGGCAGTTGTCCTGGAAGCAGCACAAAAGGAATCTACGCTGTTGGGACCGATGCAACAACAGGAAAGTGTGCAACATATCTCCAAGTATTTCCCATGATGGAAGGGAAAAGAGAAGGAGGATTTTTCAAGGGAGTAAAGGGAGTGTTTCGTGTGCGGTTATAAAAATAACGTAGTGTCGGAATGCAAAATTAAGGAATATAGGAGTAATGTGTTTCATCAAAAGGGGCATCTAAAGAAGATGTGCACGAATAAAGTGAATCACGTTCAGGATAGGAATGGGTCGAGTGAGAAGGAACCACACCAGGACTTTGGCCTTTTTTTTATCATAGTATTCAAAGCGGTCCTTTTGAGGTTAAGGTGATAAATTCAATTAAATCCAACATTATGGGCGGGAATTAATATAAAGGGGATAGTAATCCAGTTTGAGGTTAATATGGATTCAGCAGTGATCTTAATGTCTAGAAAAAGTTTCAATATAATTTCCCAAATGGGAATTACTCACCTTGTAAGGTTAATCTTTCCACATATTCAGGGGAGGCTTTATCGGTATTGGGTAAGGTAATAGTGTCAGGAGAATACGAAGGGGCAGTGTATAAAGACTTGCCTATACTGATTGTAAAAGGTAACATTAGTGCATCACTATTAGGTCGAGATTGGCTCATCTGCATCAAATTTAATTGGAAGGAGATTATAGGTCAAGGAGGGATGGTAGGTCAAATGGGCCTAGAGCTAAATAAAAAAACAAGCTTTTTCAAATTGAGTGAATGAATTTAAGAAGGACTTTTCAAACTGTTTAAAATCACAAGGTGGCATCATTAAAGGTTTCCAAGCTTCGATTGCTTTGAAACAAGGTGTGACCCCAAAATTTTATAAGGCAAGACCAGTTCCTTACGTTAAAAGGGAGTTGGTTAAATCAGAGCTGTCTAGACTACAACAAGAAAACAACTTAGTTCAAGTGAGGCACAGCGAGTGGTCCACACTGGTGGTAGTGGTTGAAAAGGGTGATAATAAGGGAATTAGGCTGAGTGGGAATTATATTATTACCATTAACCCCAATAGTCACAGATCATTGTCTGTTACACAATATTTCAGAAATATTTGCATAGTTGCCGGAGAGTAAGTAGTATACTACGATATATCTCAATGTGCATACCAACAGTTGGAACTTAGTCTGGAATCTAGGCCACAACTGACTGTAATACCCATGTGGGGCTGTTCCAATATACGAGGTTAAGTTTTGGAATGGCTTCACCGCCAGCTATTTTTCAGTCTGTCATGGACCAAGTTCTGTTAGGATTACCTAGGACAATCTCATATTTAGATGATTTGGTCATTTTTGGATCAACCCTAGATGAATGTAAAGAAAATACCAAAAGGGTTTTATGTAGACTAAATCAATATAAAATCAAAGTTAATGAAAGTAAATGTGTGTTTTTTAATTATGAGATTGTGTTTTAGGGGTTCCAAGTAAATGCAGAAGGGAGGCATCCCACAGAAAGTAAACTCAAAGCAGTCAGGGAGGCTCCTGCACCGATGGGCGTTTCTCAGCTAAGGTCACTTTTAGGATTTATTGATTATCATTCCTGTTTTATTCCAGACTTGTCTAAAGTTCTTAAACCAATGCATGAGTTGTTAGAGGTGAAATATCCTTGGAAGTAGAAAGAGCACTGTAAAATGGCTTTTAAAAAGGTGAAAAAGATACTTCTAAATTATCAGGTGGTTACTCATAATAATCCGGCTTAGCCTATTATACTGGCATGTGATGCCTCACCTTATGGAGTTGGCACAGTACTTTCACATGTAATGCCAATTGAGGAGGAGTGCCCTATTGCTTTTGGCTCGAGAACACTTACAAAGAGTTAACACAATTATGCGTAAATAGAACGGGAAGCAAGTGCTATTATATTTGGCCTTAAATGTTTCACATGTACCTAGATGGTCGCAAATTTACTTTGTTCACAGACCATAAACCGTTGACAATTTTTTTTTTATTCTAAAGCAGGAGTGCCAATAATGGCAGCAGATAGTTTGACTAGATGGGCTATCATTTTGACATTGTATCAGTATGAGATTCAATATAGGATTGGGGATAAGATGGTAAATGAACATGGGTTTAGTCAATTACCATTACCGCAGGTGAATGAACAAGCCTGCTTGCATTTTTAAATCTTGTATTAGTTGACATTGTCAAGTAGAGAAGTGGGTGATGTAACACTCTGTGATCCAATCTTGGGGCGGCTACATGAAAATCATCCAGGTATTATTAGATCAAAAATATTAGCGGGAAGTTACCTGTGGGGGCCAAATCTTTATAGTAATCTGGAGGAAATAATTAAAAAATATCAAGTGTGCCAAAGAGTGTTAAACAGTGCTGAACCCATTCCACAACAACATTGGCCATGGGCTACGAGAATTTGGCAAATAGTCCATGTGAATTTTGCGAAAATAAAGGTACAGAATTTATTAATCTTATGTGATGCCCACTCAGAAAGGGTAGAGGTGTTCATTATGAACACAATTACCTCGCAAGCGACTATTAGGAGGCTTAGAACATATTTTGCAATGTTTGGATTACCAACGCTACTGGTAAGTGATAATGGACCGCAGCTCGTCTCAGAGGAGTTTGAGTTGTTTTTGAGGCAAAATGGAATTAGACATATGAAAAATCCTCCACACCACCCTAAATCAAATGGGGCAACAGAGAAGGCAGTAAAAACTGTTAAGAAATCATTGCTCAAGTTCATATTGCAGGGGATAGATAATTTCAACACAAGGTGGGTAATCTGTTATTCTCATACCATAATACATACCCATTCAATCACAAAGAAAACCCCGGAAGAGTTGTTTTTGGGAAGAAAACCAAAACGGCGTTATCATTGCTAAAATCGAGCTTGAATAGGGAAATGAGAGTTAGTAAAATAAAAGTGAGAAAGGAGATAGGAGAATTTTTACATTAAGTCAAAGGTGTGGGTGAAAACAGTCAGAAATGAGGAAAAAAATTGGCTTCCAGGTTGTGTGAGTAAGATAGCCCAGTGACATATTATATGGTCAAGCTTAAGGACGGTACTAGATATTGCCACGCAGATCATTTAATACCAAACTGGAGTGATGGTATGACAGGCGTGGAGAACCAGCCAATCCTTCTAGGGCCGGGGTTTCTTAGGGAAAACGAGATTATTAGAGAAAGTCAGGAAACAGAAGGGCATAAGGAAATTGAGAACGGGGAGCAAGGGAGTGAAATAAAACCTAAGTCAACATAGAACCAACAGAAGAATATCGAGACAGAGGAGCTGGTGCTGAGAAGGTCAGATAGAATATCAAAACCTAGATAAAAGGGTTATAGATCCAGGGGACCTAGTGGTGAGAAGGTCAGACAGAATACCAAAACCTATCAAGATTGTTGATGTTTAAGTGTCATCGGTATGCAGTAGACATATAGAAAAAACTGAGAAGGGAAGGGTGTTGTGATTTGACTATGGTGGTGAGAGGACTAGGCCTGTATCACTTGTGTGTTTGACTAGAGTTATAGTGGTGCAGAGAAATGGAAGAAAAAAAAGTTCTGATCGTGGGTAGATCCAAGTACTGGTAAACAGTAGCTGCTGGGTATTACTGTTAAATAAATAGATAACCTGTCGTGTCAGACCAATTATCCTGTGCCAGTCTATTTCTGACTCTACCGTGTCATCCCTTGGTAAGTTGTTTAATTCATAACCTGTATTATTTTCTTCTTCCTGTTTGTAGATTTGATTTTATAATTCTAGTGATTTTTAAAATTAAGAAAACTTAAATTAATTTAATTTAATATTTTAACACGTGGTTAAAAAAAGTCATTACCGGTAAGCTTTGACCTGGCCCCACCAAAAATGAATATCACGCACCATCCCTGTTCTTCGGTACCTACACGTAGTATTACTGTGGATTCACACGTTCGCTGTAAACGAAAGCAGTGCTGATATTTGGTCATGTGACAGCTGTGATCCAATCACAAGAAGTCCGCGTGGTCCGCACTGCTCGAGTAGAAATAATTTCAACTTTTCCAGCGCTCCTGTGGAAAAGATGTATCTCAAAAGTGATGATTTAAAAGAAAGTCTAATCAATTTAGCCTATATACATTTTCACATTTTGTTCTTCTTTGATAGCTGTACGTTGTAGCTCTTTACATTTTTCTGTCCATAATGTTGATGACTGATAAAGAGAATAAACAAGGGTATCAACACACAATATTGGAGGCAAACATCTGATTGTAATATTCACGTTTTATGTTTGATGTTTCAATGCATCATGGGTAACCAGAGATTCCCAACTTTCCATGATTGTGTGAACAGTTGCACCACTTAGAGGTGCAGACTCACTGTACTGCTTTCAAATTTCAACGTACGTGGGAATTCAACTTTATACTTTTAACAGTATGTTGAGTCCGCAAGGACGCATACGGGGTACGCAGTTAATACCAAACAGTAAACAATGCAGTTGGTTTGTACCCGAATTATTGCAAAACAAAAAACACTCCATCGCACGAATTTAGGCGCAACCACCAACTTTTGATCTCCTTAATGGACAACATAGTTTGTGCTGCAGTGGTCATCACTGACATGGCACAGATTATTTTAAGAAATAACATTTTCATTTTTAAATTATTAAATTTAAGAGAGGCACATATTAATTCAACATTTATACAAAAGTGTGACGTCATCTGAGGGACCATGTAGCTCAGATTGTAATACAAAATATAGATTCTCCCAGGCATATTAGGTTTGATGCGTACCATAATACTGGTAGGTCAATATATCCAATGGAAAATTAAATACTAAATACATTTTTCATATAAGATACTCGTGTTGTTAGATTTTATTATATATTAATAGTTTCAAATCTTCCAAAAAATAAATATTAAGAACTCTTTTAAATATTTTATCCCCGCAATTATTTTATCACTTCATTTTAAGTGAAGTGGTCGTTGAAATAATTTAATTGGTAAATTTCATCATATTAAGTTTGTTATAAAAAATCCTCTCTTATCAGTCAACATAAATTCTATCATCATAGTTTTAACAGTATTACTAGATCATCATATGTATTTGGAATGAAGGTAACTTTTAAATCTAATTAAATTTAATATGCATGTGTATAGTATTTTTGGTTGACAATGAAATATCAGGCAAACCCAGAAAAACAGTTAAGTTTGACCATTTCCCTCCTTCAGAATCAGTTCTTCCTACTGTTTGACCAACATACCGACACTAGAAATCTTCTTGCGGTTTTTTGATTTGAGTAAATTATCTATAAATTTGTACGTGAAACATTTATTTGTGATTTAACGTCATACCTATTTGAGCAATGACTCTAATCTACTAGCGTTGTGTTTAAAAACTACAACAGTGTTTAAAGTTTTTTTGTTATCAATTCAAATAAGGTTACGTCTTTCTTCACTGGTCATGGAAGCCTTAATTCCTGTAATAAATAAGCTTCAAGATGTGTTCAATACAGTGGGGGCAGACGCAATTCAACTTCCACAAATCATTGTGGTTGGTACTCAGAGTTCGGGCAAAAGTTCGGTGATCGAATGTTTGGTTGGACGATCGTTTCTTCCAAGAGGCACCGGCATAGTGACTCGACGACCTTTAGTTCTTCAACTAGTGTACTGCCCTAAAGATGACAGAGAACACCGTAATGCTGAGGAAGGAACACTTGATTTGGAAGAATGGGGGAAGTTCTTACACACGAAAGAAAAGATTTATACAAATTTTGACGAGATTCGGAAAGAGATAGAAGCAGAAACTGATAGGATGGCTGGCAGAAACAAAGGAGTTTGCCCAGAACCCATAAGTTTAAAGATCTTCTCTCTCCGTGTAGTCAACCTAACTCTAGTCGATCTCCCTGGAACCACCAAAGTCCCAGTAGGAGACCAGCCAGAAGACATTGAACAACAAATTAGGGAACTTGTAATTAAATATGTTAGCAATCCTAACTCGATCATTTTAGCTGTGGTGACAGCTAACACTGATATGGCCACGAGTGAAAGTTTGAAAATGGCTAAAGATTGTGATCCTGATGGACGAAGGACTCTAGCAGTCGTCACTAAACTTGATTTAATGGATGCAGGTACTGATGCTATTGATATCCTTTGTGGAAGAGTAATACCCGTCAAACTAGGTATCATTGGTGTGGTAAATCGATCCCAGCAGGATATCATGAACAATAAGACCATTAAAGATGCATTGAAAGATGAAGCAACTTTCTTGCAGCGGAAGTATCCAACACTAGCAAATAGAAATGGAACACCCTACCTCGCTAAGACTTTGAACAGGTTGTTGATGCATCATATTCGAGATTGCTTACCTGACTTAAAGACTCGAGTTAACGTGATGGTTTCTCAATTTCAGTCCCTCCTCAACTCATACGGTGAAGATGTGTCTGACAAAAGCCAAACTCTTTTGCAAATCATCACCAAGTTTGCATCTGCTTACTGTTCAACAATTGAGGGAACAGCTCGTAACATTGAAACAACAGAGCTCTGTGGTGGTGCTCGCATCTGCTACATATTTCACGAAACATTTGGACGAACTCTGGATTCAATACATCCTCTGTCTGGCCTCACAAAAATGGACATTTTGACTGCCATTCGCAATGCAACAGGACCGAGACCGGCTCTTTTTGTACCAGAAGTATCTTTTGAGCTGTTGGTGAAACGCCAAATACGGCGTCTGGAGGAGCCATCACTACGATGTGTGGAGCTTGTTCATGAGGAAATGCAAAGGATCATCCAACATTGCGGCATAGAGGTACAACACGAAATGCTGCGGTTTCCCAAACTCCATGAAAAGATTATTGATGTTGTCACACAACTACTCAGGAAACGTCTGCCAACGACCAATTCTATGGTAGAAAACTTGGTCGCCATTGAGTTGGCATACATTAACACCAAGCATCCAGATTTTCACCAAGATGCCGCTTTGGTGACCTCATTGCTGAAATCTGTTGAAGAAGAAGATCGACGCTTTGGATCGTCAAGTAAACGCAACCCTGTCCGTAATGCAACATCAGCGGCCAACATAATTAGTGGGGACGGCGATGTCCCAAAGAACCACAGCATCAATCGGTTGAACAATGACCAAGCCGGTGGTGGTACGAATTGGCTCTCTAATCTGTTACCTCGAGGAGATAACAAAGAAGTATCAGCAGAAAATTCTCCCATGCCAACTCCAACACATCAAGCCGATACGAAGAATATCCTTAGCCCTCAGAAGCCTGTGAACCTTCTCCCAGAAGTACCACTGCAGACCAGCAGGAGACTGTCCGAGAAGGAACAGAGGGATTGTGATGTCATAGAGCGGCTCATCAAGTCGTATTTCTACATTGTACGCAAATCCATCCAGGACAGTGTGCCAAAAGCAGTCATGCATTTCCTGGTCAATTTTGTAAAGGACAACCTTCAGTCAGAACTGGTGACACACCTGTACAAGTCGGACCATGCGGAAGTTCTCTTGGGAGAGTCTGAACACGTGGCCCAACGCCGCAAAGAGGCCGCTGACATGCTCAAAGCATTGCAACGGGCCAATCACATCATCAGTGAGATCCGAGAAACTCACATGTGGTGAGATTAGGGCGCTTGATTTAGAGGAACTCTAGTTGTGTAATTTATGTCAAAGAAAGTGTGCATTCTTTGTTGTGTGGGTGTGTCAGATGAACATTCTCAATGTGCCATTACTTGCGACACAAGAGAGTGTGTGATTATGGTAGGTCCAATGGGTAGCAAAACTGCACTTAAAATATCAGACCAATAGTGAGCAAGTTTCTATTCAAGATAAATTCATTTATTGTATACTTATTTTATTCAGGGGTTGATTATATAAGATTTTTTTTTTATTCTAGCCAAAAATCTATATTTTGGGATTAATTTTATATACAAGATTTTTTTTTTGTAATTTCAGTAAGTAGGCCTATTGTTTTTATTGTATTTAACTGTTCATATTTATCAAACTATAAATCTTGTTATTATTCGACTCACCATCTTAAATGTGTAATAATAACGGTAATAAAAAACTTACATTCTAAAACAGAAAATATTTCCATATCCTTTGTATAAAAGGTACTATTCCCAGTTATATTAAATAAATAGGGTAAAGCATTACCTAAAAAATATCTTAAGTCAAAACTGCAGACAACTTATTGTGTCAAGTAATTTTGTGTTAATTTCTCAATTTTACTAATCAATATTAATTGACTGGCCTTTAATTTGAAATCCAATTCTTAACGTATTTTTTTACATAATGTTAACTTACTAAAATTTATAAACTACAGATTTGACTTTTATGCTTAAGGCTCCCTGTAAATATTCAACTGTGGAGTCACTAATATATTTTTAAAAAAACTCGAACAATTTTGTATTTTGTCAACAGCTTGTCTGTGAAAATACTTGAATTTTTTTTTGACATGCTCACTCTTTATTCTGAGTGTAGTGTTGTGTCTCACACCGAGTGTTAGTGGTTTGGTTCAGGGCAGCCATTGTTTTAGTTCAATTCACTTTGTATGGATTTAAACTTAGTTGGTTGTTTAGTAACACATTTAATATACAACAAATCACTTACAACCTTGTAAATACAATGTTTTCAAAATAGGTTTAAAGAATTACAGTTAATTTTATTTGAATAGTTTTGTAGTATATAATTTAACTGGTATTTGTTTTGAAATATCAAGTTTTTGGTTTTCCATTCTCTAAAGCTTAAGACACTGTAATAACATGAAAAAATCTTGTATTCATTTTTGAGTGCATAATTTTGTAAGACAGTGCATGAAGATGCGGAGAGGGTAAGATAATTAGTACAGAGGTTCTTAAAGAGGCAACTGTTGCCTTTTTTTGTTTGTTCCTGCACCTTATTCCCTAAAGGTTATAAAATGTTGGACACACAGTACTTGGGGATAGGATTACACTTTTATCCTTTTTCTCCACAGCTTAGTATCTCTTAGGATGACTCGCATACATTATTTACACTAATGGAATAAAGATGAAGATATAATGTTAGGGGAAATGTGCCCACATTTGCATTGAGGGAGAGTGATAAACCATTTTGTAAAAAACACCCTTAGAACATCTGACTGGGACTCTAACCCTGACTGGCATCCGAGTTTAACATGAGAATTCTCCTGTCACTATAAGTATGTGATTGCTTACAAATAGGTTATTCGCCTTGATAATGGGAAGATAATGACTGACAGTGATTCATCATGGTTGCCACACACTTGGAAAACCAGGGAATTTCACACAAATCTTTAAAAAAATAATTCTGTACATATTTGAGACATTGCACGATCACAATCTTGCAAACAATAAAAAGTGACGTGAATTAATTACATCGATGTTCTCGAACAAAGTCACCATGGTATATTATGGACCTACCTTTCAAACACTGGAGTGATACATATTTGATTGTAAACACTGTACAGAAACTAAACATGCTAAGTGTTCTTCATTAAGTGCACTTGCCTTGTAAATACATGCTAGACAAGAAAGATTATTGTGTCACTTTCTTAAAAATATGCTTGTGAAATATTGTGAATATAACTAGGTTGATATTGTGAATATAACTTAAGTTATATTTTGTTTTTACCAAGGTTTTTTATTTGTGCCCTGTTCATACAGTTTTTATTTTTACATATTTTTGTTTACATTTTCATGATTAGTTTACTATATTTGAGCTAATTTCAAATGAATCAAGGCCTAGATTGGTTAGAACTGTAAAAACTTGTTGATCCCATTGAAGATTAGGGATGCAGGGAGCACAAGAAAAGACCAGTGTTTTTGCACTTTTTATAGCTAAACATTATTTTGGTCAAAATAAATTAAATATTGCTTTTATACAAACAGTTTACTAATTTTAATTTTCTTCACATGCACATTATGAATATTATCACCAGTTGTGGAATATCTGTTATGAGAATAGTAGAATTATCTAAGTATCTTTTTAAATGAAGAGAGATACTTTTCATTAAATTCTAGGACACCCGTGATGGATATTCAACAACTGTTGATATCAACATGTGAAGAAAATTAAACTCTGTTTGTATAGAAGCAATATTTGATTTATTTTGACCTATTTTTTTTTTCCGATAAAAATTGCAAAAACCACTGGTCTTATCTCACATTCTCTACAACCCCACCTTTAACAATGCTAACTTGCTCGCGTATCAGATAGTCATATATTAGGTAATATAAGTAAACTTAAAACAGAGCAATTGACAAGTACGGTAACTCTTAATATTCTTTGTTCAAGTCAACCTAGGTGTGATTTTTTTTATGGCTTAAGTTATAATTCTAAACTATTTTCTTACATCTTGACAAATTTGATCTGAATTAAATTAAAACTTAATATCATTCAAGTAACTCAAAGTATTTTTCTCCACCCACACTCAAGCTAAATAATTATCATGGGACCTGCTTCGGTGGTCATATGGTCTAACGCACTACTCTCATGTTAGACTAGACTGCTGCTGATGGGGGTGATTGAGGTTCGAATCTTTGTCGGGTGTATTGAGGATAGTTTTTTCAAAATGGTTTATCACACTTCCTCCATGCAAATGTGGTCACACCTCCTAAAATATAGCCTTCCTCATCCCTAAAACCATTGTTTTACATGGTACACAATTGTAAAGCCTGAGCCGTGCTAAAACATTATTATAGTAATGATCTAAGAGCAATTTAAGAGCCAAATAAATAAGTTTAAACCCAAAAATCCTCATATTAGTAATTGTGCTTTAGTGTTCAAATTTACACTTATTGTTGGTGAAGAAGAACTCATATTTCACTGTCTCATCATTTTGATTCAATAATATGTAAAGTTTATTATGGTGTGTGATTCATTAAAAGCCTACCATAAACTATATTTCCAGTGCCAAAAACAATACAAATATTACCATACTCAATTGCCAGAAAAATTAATTAAAAAAAGTCCCCCATAGTTAATAAAGTCTAAAACCAGGAATTTGTTGACATTAAATATTTAAATAAAGTTATTTGTAATGCACATTAGGCAGACATTATGTTGTAGATAGATGTAATGCAGCAATTTATATAGTTCTGTGATTTGGTTAGCTAAGATTGAAATTTTGAACTAATATTGGTACTAGTTCTATAATATATTATTCTTGTTGAGGCTTCCTTTATAAAATCTTAGATACAATTGCAAATCTGACATTATAATTGTTTTCTGTTTTTGCCTTAAATTTCATACAGACTTGATAATTATCATTTAATCCTGATTAATATTTTTACTATATATATATATATTATATATTGGGACAAAATATAAATACATTAGATGTTAGTATTAAAACTCTTTATGGCTGTGGTATTAATTAAATCCATGACCTTCGCTACCAAAGACAACATTTCTATCAAATTTTCAAACTTTGTGGTCCATATTATCTTTAAATTTATTAATTCACATTACTTTAGTTGAATTTAATCAATTTTGTGCAAGTTGTTAAAATATAATAATTGGCTAACTACTTCCATTATTTTTTAATGGTGTATTTTTGTAAGGGCCTTTGTATTTTTTTAAAACTTGTTTAGGGTCCTATGTACTTATTACAAGTTGATTGATTACCAATTGATTGATAGTTAAAAATTTAAGAATAGGATATTTGAATGAATTATTTTGATATTTAAAAGCATATTTGTTTTAAAAAATAACATTACCATATTACCTTGGATTTAGCTCATTATTTTATTAAATAGAGATTTGGCTTGTATGTTTTTATTTGAATATCATTAATAAAACACATTATTAGGACTCTTCTCTAGATTTGCTAATGTAATTAAGTATAAAAAAAAAGTGTACTGTCTTCAAATTAAATAATAAATTATGTTAATCATTATTGTAATTTAATTTGTAGTGCAATAGTTTCATGTATTACAACTTGAGCCAAATATTACCTATCATCATCATCATCATCATCATCAACAACAACTTTCCAGCCTTTAGCTGGGTCTGTTTAGTAAAATGCCCCCATCTCCCTTTGTCCTTCATTCTTCTCCTTTCACTTGCACAGTTTATTCCATCGCTTTCTTGATCTTCCTTAGGCTACAGTTTTTTTTTCCTACCTACTTTATCTCCATTATTCTCTTTGGTATCCTCTCCTCCATCCTCACTACATGCCCATACCATCTCAGTCTTGCTTCCTCTACTATCTCATGTACTCCAACATCTTCATTTCATGACCATACCATCATCAGCCTTGCTTCCTCTACTATCTCATGTACTCCCTAGACTCCCACTCTTGCCTGGATAACTTATTCCTCATCCTGTTTCTCCTCATGACCATGATCCTTACGTTTAATTCACATGACCTTCACTTTCCAATTTCTCTTATATTCAATCGGAGGCGGACTGGCCACCTGGCAACTCATACAAATACCTGAAGGGCCAGTTCTAAAATGGGTCCGTGGGCCGCCGATGCAGATTGGAATTATATTGAATTTCATTCAATTTAAAATGTTATTGAATGCTGTATAAAATACTTTACGGAGCCTAGCATGATAGTACTTTTATTGTTAAGATTATATATAAAAAAATAAAAAGGGGTGATTAATACACAAGTCACAATATTAGCACTTATAGTACAAGAAGTATCCAGTTTGTACAGTTGGCAATTCTGTCACTAGTGCACACATTGGCGATAAGCTATGGTCAGTCACTCAGTTTACATGAAAGTGCATTTGTTGTAACTCGATATATTTGTTAGTGGACAATTCCTCTAATAGTCTTGTCAGTGGTCAATATTATTAAGGTTTTCTGGTGATTTACTGACACATTGCTGTTTTATTAATGAGATAACCTCTAATTTTATTGTGGGACATGCAATTTAAGTGGTATTATATATGTTGAAAAATATGTGGCATTTTACAGGCAAATAATATTATTTCTGTTAATTTCAATAAAAAAAATTTTTTTATTCCAATAATTAAAAACAATATCATTCTTTACAAATGTGTTACCAACTTTTACATACATAAAAGTAATACACAGTAATGATACAAATTAAATTCATTGTTTTAGTAATATAAACTCTAAAAAGGCATACACAGAATTACTCCAGTATGAAACCATTCTAACTGTACAAATTGTTCTTAGAATATTTGAAATAACTCCATTAGCTAGATATCTTCAAACAAAAGACATGGATATTTTATTTCAAATATTCTAAGAAAACTTCGGCAAAATGACTAAGGGCTCCGGTCTGATGCATGAATTATCATTTTTTATTATATCTCCAAAACTATTTGAGATATGAAATTACTTATCATTACAAATATGTATATCTAATTATAATACAAATATTTTACTTGAAGCATATTTTTATAAAGCCAATAACTATAAACTATACACAAATATTTATATTTTTTTAACTTTTCAAACCGTAAAAAAAATCCAACCTGAAATGTTGATGGATGTCGATGTCTCATGACCCCCCAAACCCTAAAAAGTGGTCTTTGCAATAACGTCTTTCCGTGTGTCTGTTTAAACTTAAAATTAAGACTAGTTTAATAAAATATATTAAATTTAAAAAATATATTTTGATTAAAATTCATATTTCCTAATTGATCAAGATTATTAATAAACTGGCTATTTTCATTTCCCCATGAAAATGACTTTTAGGGTACTTTATAGAAGCTGAAATCTCCATATATCAGCAACTATTTGAGATACTAAATAACTTATCATTGCAAAATTGTAGTACTATTAATAATAAAAAACTTTTATATGAAATATATATTTTTATAAATCCAACAGTTTCTGAGATATTGGCAAATATATTAATACAATTTTGTGAGCTTTAGTTGTAAAGAGATAATACTTAAGTTTTAACGCAATAATTTCCCATTGCCACAGAGTAATTAAATATAAGTAAGTCTTTCAAAACGTTTATGTTATTTTTCCTTAAACCTCACATGATAAATGTTTGTACAACAATGTTCTATATCCATTTTAGACTCATTAGTCATTTATATTTTGTATTGGTCAAAATGATTATAAATGAGGAATTTAATAGCAATGATGACCTGAAGATTTGCAACACCTAATAACATTTTGAAAATTTTAACCGGAAGTCAAAATTTTAATACCAAGTGTTGGCCCTTGTGGACCCAATATTGATCTTTTTTTATAAGTCCAAACATACAAATGAGGATATTAATTCTTTAAAAGTAAAACCATAAAAAATGAACCAGGACTCAAAAAATGTTTTACATAACTATAGTGCAATTTATGCTTGGGGTTTCTAGTGTATATTATTTCTTTTCATATACATTATGGGTTTTGAGTAAATATCTCCATTTTTAAACAACAGAGCAAGAAATTCCATGCGAAGTTTCGTACCTTTTATTTTATTCACCTAATTTCCATTCTTGTCCACCATCACAACACACTCTTCCCTGTTGCTTCAGCCAGACTGACAAGCGTGCGAGTGACTGGGTGGCCAAACTGGCAAACGAGTGTGTGATTAGCAGATAGCTCTCAATAGTTGTAGATGAGGAGGCAAAGGTTCGAATCTTGGCTCAGTGAACTAAGGGTAGTTTTTGACAATTGATTTATTGTTGTGGTTTTCTCATTGTGTCTCTGCACTAATGGTGATTCTTATTTGTAAAGGCCTACTTTGATTATAATATTGAAGTATTTTAACATATCAATTATACATACACAGTAAAACCTTGGATGGCGAGTAACTTGGTCTGTGAATGTTTTGTAAGACGAGCAACAATTTTCAATAAATTTTAACTTGATAAACAAGTGATGTCTTGCAATACGAGTAGTGCTATGGTTACGCTTTGTCTGCCTTGCATAACATGATCATAAGAAGAAATAAGGGGGCTAGATGCAACAAAAGAAGTCACGAGAGTATCAAAGCAACGGCCACATGTTCTCGAAGATGTAGAAAAGTTGCTATCGTGTGGTTAAACAAGAAGCAACTAGCAGGTGATACTGTGACCGAGAACTTTATCTGCGAGAAGGCAAAGACCTTGTATGCCGACCTCGTAAGTAAAATGCCAGTTACGTCGGCAGAAAACGAAGACGGCTTCAAGGAGAAGGGGATGGTTTGATAACTTTGAGAGAAGAAGTGGTATCCATAGTGTTTTGAGGCACGGAGAGGCTGCGAGTTCGGACACTGAGGTAGCTGAGGCGTTTGTTGCCGAGTTCCAGAAACTCATGGTTTCCGAGTGTTATCTGCCATAGCAAGTTTTTAACTGCAATGAGACGGGCTATTTTGAAAAAAGATGCCAAAGAGGACCTACATTACAGCAGAAGAGAATGTAATGCCCGGTCACAAGGCCATGAAAGACCGCCTCACCCTCTTGTTGTGTGCTAATGCAAGTGTGATTTCAAAGTCAAGCCCCTTCTCGTGTATCATTCCGAGAATCCACAAGCCTTCAAGAAATGCAAGGTACAGAAGAGCCAGTTAAATGTTATCTGGAGGTCCAACAGAAAGGTTTGGGTCACTCGTATCTTGTTCGTTGAGTGGATCAACGAGGTATTAGGTCCTGCAGTGAAGAAATACCTTTTAGAAAGAGTTTGCCACTCATAGTTTTGCTGGTTATGGATAATGCTCCTGCTCATCCTCCTAACACCACTCCATTACTCCAGTCCATGGATCAGCAGGTCATTTCAAACTCTAAAAAGGTTTACACCAAAACACTATTTCAGCGATGCTTCGAGGTGACTGAAGAAACAAACCTTACCCTCCGAGAGTTCGGGAAAAACTATTTTCACATCGTAAACTGCCTCAAGATCGTCGATAAAGCCTGGGATGGAGTCACCAAGAGAACCCTCAATTCTGCTTGGAGGAAACTGTGGTCTGATTGCGTCGAGGTGTTTGCTCATGAACAGGAGCCACCAGCTGTCGATAAAATCATGTCCTTGGGGACCATGGGACTGGAGGTGAATGAGAAGTTTTCCTAGCACTCAATGGACCAACATACAATAATATTGCCCAGCGCTTGTAAACTAGATTGTTCTGGTTCGAGCACGTGCTTAAAAAATAAAACCAGTTCTATCTTTCAAGCGCATCACTCACTCTCACACTCCAGTCTGGCCACCTCTCATTACAATCAATGTGTTTTATTTTATTTTTAGTCGCTCACTCACTCGCACAGTCTGGCCGTACCCTTAACCGTTTTATACAGAACTCTCCCCTTGCTATCTCCTTCCATCATCTCTGACAACTTCTTCGTCTAGTTTATATTTTTTTCCCTCACCATCTGGTTTGCCTGGAATTAGATAACTATTTTCATTCAAACAGCAATTTAACTGTCTATTTTCTGTGCCATATTGGGGATGAGGATTCAAGGAGACAAATGTGTGTATATTTTAGATGTTCCTTCTTGCAGGAAGTGAGAGGGTTTAAGGTGACAAATAGTGTGCGCAGCAGAACTGTTGGTGTCGCATGTCGCTCTTTCGATGAACTTGTTGACAAGAGCTGCCAAAAGTTGGATGTAAGCAACTATTTTATAACTAGCAGTGATCGACCATGTGGAGGATTATGACTATAGAGAAAAGGTGTCAATCCTCTGCACAGTCCTTGAGTACTTTATAAATGTCATTTCACATATTTCTAGATGATTGATGGTGTGTTTAATTAAAAATATCCCTTTTCCACCATGTTGCTTTAGATTAGTAAGTTAATAATATCCTCTGCGAGCACTAATAAGCCATCTAATCCTGCTCCCTTGGACTAGATAATTTAAATCAACCTCCATGAGTGGTCGCACGGTCTAACACATCACTCTCGAGTTGGACTGGACTGCCTGTGATGGGAAAATTGGTGTTCGAATCTTGCTCGGGTGTACCGACAGTGGTTTTTCCTATATTATTTCACACTCTCCCCACACACAAATGTCGGTACATATCCTATAACATTTTAACTTCTTTAGCCCTGCTCCATTACCATAATTAATGTATGTATACAGCCCAAACTGGTACAAAGAGCTGAACAAAAGTTGAAAACGAATATAGCCAGTAATAATTGTTTTGTGTCAGAGTTACCCAAATTATGGCTCACAAGGCCACATCTGGCATTTTACTGTGGCTCATCATTGTGTCACACATAAATGCTCCATAAAAATATAATATGTCATTAAATTCCTCCTGTGACATGTGATCTTTTATAAAAACATGTTATTACATGTGAAGCAAGAAACCAGTGACGACTTAGTTCTCCTCACCCCTCCCAATCAAAGCAGGTGTTAAGTTACATGAGTCAGGACTTGGACACACTCTTGTGACCTATCAGGGAAATCAAGACCTTGAAATGGTCTTTGTCGAATCAAATAATTGATCTGCCTACTGCCATCTACCAATTAAAACCACAACTATAAAATAATAGCTATAAATCCTATGGGACAATCATGGCCTGCTTGATGTTTTTGGGTAGTCCTCTTCTTAGAGCAAAGTGATAACACTGTGCTTTTAACCACCTAAAGTTCTGTGTTTGGTGTCAATAAGACCGTTCTTTTAGGCAACTAAAGCTCCAATATCACTGTTAATAATATCGTGCTTTTATCCACTTAAAAGTTTTGTGTTTGGTGTGTAGTAATATTGTGCTTTTAGACAGCTAAATTTCCAAGCTTGGTATTAATAATACCATTCTTTTAGCCAACTTAAGTTCCAAACTTGGTGTTAATAATACTGTGCTTTCAGCCACCTTAAGTTTCAAGTTGGGTGTTAGTAATCTGATATGTACATAATTACTATCCTATTTGGAAACAGATATATGAAAGAGTAATAGACTGAAAAGGAGAGATTGGTCAGTAATGAATGATAGATTTAAGAACCATTCTCACAGCTGATTAAACAAGGTATTAGATACATGATTACACTACAAGAAGAACCTGTCTAAGCTGATTAAACATGGTATTAGATAAACGATTACACAATAAGCAGAACCTGTCTCAGCTGATTAAACAAGGTATTAGATACACGATTTCACTACAAGTAGAACCTGTCTCAGCTGATTAAACAAGGTATTAGATACACGATTTCACTAAAACCAAAACCTGTCTCAGCTGATTAAACAAGTTATTAGATACACGATTTCACTAAAACCAAAACCTGTCTCAGCTGATTAAACAAGGTATTAGATACACGATTTCACTACAAGTAGAACCTGTCTCAGCTGATTAAACAAGGTATTAGATACACGATTTCACTAAAACCAAAACCTGTCTCAGCTGATTAAACAAGGTATTAGATACACGATTTCACTACAAGTAGAACCTGTCTCAGCTGATTAAACAAGGTATTAGATACACGATTTCACTACAAGTAGAACCTGTCTCAGCTGATTAAACACGGTATTAGATACACGATTTCACTAAAACCAAAACCTGTCTCAGCTGATTAAACAAGGTATTAGATACACGATTTCACTAAAACCAAAACCTGTCTCAGCTGATTAAACACGGTATTAGATACACGATTTCACTAAAACCAAAACCTGTCTCAGCTGATTAAACACGGTATTAGATACACGATTTCACAAACCAAAACCTGTCTCAGCTGATTAAACACGGTATTAGATACATGATTACACTACAACCAGGACCAGTTTAATAGTTTTTTAGATGTGAGGCCTGGTTTAAGCTGTGTTATCTAACTAAGTTAGGTGCACTCTGTTGGAGTCAGCGTCAGCAATGTGACGTATTCATTGTGAAATGTATGTTGTGCTTTAGATATAAGCTAGGTGGTTTTATAACAGCACTGCAAAGTCTGAGTTGAATAGACTTCCTTACATTGTCAATATTTTTATTTTTCACCCCATCTTACTACTTATACCAGTTATACACTCAAGTACTAATTACACTAATGGGTTAGGAATTGGGAACGTTGAATATAGAGGTAGTGAACCCGCATTTGCAAGGAGGGGGAATTAAAAACTATTAAGAACCCCCCACTCAATTCACTCGAGCAAAATTCGAACCTTGATCTCATCCTCAGCAGTCTAGCTCAACACAAAACTAGGCCACCGAGGTGGCTATTGTTAATATTATAATGGGTGGTTTGGATGAGAGTACTACTAAGTGCTGATATATTAAATAGTTCATCAGAGAGAGTACAGAGTCTTATATAATAACTCTGTGAGTCAAGTGTGTGGGAAATAAAACCGCACTGAGCTTGTCGATTACAGATCCCAAGGAAGTCTGTGGTGGTACAGTTACTGGATGGAACCATCGTGGATGATGAGGAATATTTTCAAACTCTGCCTCAGCACATGCTCTTGATCTTCCTGCGGCCAGGAGAGAATTCTCTGACAGGTTTGTGAGGACAACTAGCCCGTTTTTACTGGCAATCTATGTTTATACTGGGAGTACTTCAAATTTGAACCAACATAGTTCGATTCGTACAAATTTGGACACTTAAGATTTTTTAAATAATAAACTAGTCAGACATTAAAATTTTTTCATTTTAGATTAATTTGTGATTTTCTATTACATCTGACGAAGAGTAATAATATGTGCAAAAAGTGTGCCTACACATTTAAATAAATCAAATTCTTATAATTCATACACTTTCATTAAAATCACAAATTTCAGGAATATAGTATACACAGCTATCTGGCATCTTATTTTTTAGCTCAATCGATAGCATGTCTATTGAGTTAAAGATCCCGGGTTCGATTCCCGGCATGGCCGAAAATTTACCATCTTTGGAATATGGGTTTACCTTTTCACATTGATAAATTAATGGCTGGGGACTGGATGTTGTTCCTGTTCTATTCTATTATAAGGTATATGAAGCTACGACAAGCTTAGCAAGCCAGCAGTGAAAAATATATGGCTTGAATATAAAACTGACCCAGGCCACAGGCTGGAAACAGTCATGGATGTAAAGTAAAGTATATAAACAACTCCACAATTTTAAATGTAATCTCAAAATACTGTTAGTTTTACCTTTGTTAACTGTATCTTGAATTATTTAAAAACAAATTGAGTCTCAATCCCCAAACAATTTTCAAAGCACATCTGGCATTAAGACAAATTGATCCAAAGTGTCAATGCCTATGTCGTTATCATGCATATTATCTCTGTGAAACTCTGCTATCGCTGTGAAACAATCTCTGTGAAACTCTTATTATCTCTGTGAAACTCTACTATCGCTGTGAAACAATCTCTGTGAAACTCTACTATCGCTGTGAAACAATCTCTGTGAAACTCTTATTATCTCTGTGAAACTCTACTATCGCTGTGAAACAATCTCTGTGAAACTCTTATTATCTCTGTGAAACTCTACTATCATTGTGAAACAATCTCTGTGAAACTCTTATTATCTCTGTGAAACTCTTATTATCTCTGTGAAACTCTACTATCGCTGTGAAACAATCTCTGTGAAACTCTTATCTCTGTGAAACACACTACACTATTTGTGCCCACTAAAGAACACAACTTAAAATAAATATTTTTGCAGTTTTTAAATTCAAAAACTAATTTGTTCATAAGAAATAAAATATTGCTCCAGTAGAGATGTTAATTATATTTTCCTGTGCATGGTAATATCAAAAGTTTTTGAATATCTGTCATTAACTTGGCGCTATTGTGTTTTAATATGACTTTTTATCTCCATTAAAAAGTTTTAGTCAAAGGCCCAGTAGTATCATGACCTATATTCAAGATCTATGTGCGGAAAATTAAAATAAACCTACCTTAAATTGTATTCCCTTCTATCCCCCTTAAAATGTAAAACTCATATAAGGCTTTGGAACCAGCCACAATTCTTTCTTGGCGTTGACGCTCAGTGAAATACAAATCCAACCCTTACGTAACCCTTATTTCCACATTTAGGGGCTGATATCCTGTACAACGCGTTGCAAGCTGTCAACTTGGACTTCTTACAGACTGGTGAACAAGTGAAGGAGTTTTTCTCCACCGACTTGAAGAATAAGGTGCGACAGTTGGCACAACTGATCTCTGGTAGTGGCAGGGATGAGCGCACAACTTTGTTGAGTTCGATATCACAGGATCCTCTCTGGTTTCAAGGTCACTCAGAGAATGACCATTTATCTCACTTATATTCATTAGGATATATTTCAGTCATTTTAATGTGTTGAGGTTTATTCTGTTATTAGCACATGAGACTTCCTGATCATAACGGATTGTGAACCTCTCCTCAATGGTTATGTGGACTAAAGTTAGACTGGATTGGCAGATTGGGGTTTGAATCCTGGTCAGGTATACCGAGGGTTGTTTTTCTTTAATAGTTTCACCTTTCCTACAAATGCAGGTATATTTCCTCTCAATTCTACCTCCTCATCTCTACGCTTCTAGTAGTGTTAATGTATTGCCTGAATTAGTTCTAAATCTACTGATACAGATCCTCTGTACACTTTATTACAAATTAATTTCTACTTAGTGTTTAATTTTTTACAAAATGCTGACTTTATCTAATCAAAACTTATTTTATATGATCATTTTGGTAAATTGTTTACTTTTTGAAATCCAATAAATAGTTAATTCTCCCTTTTGTTTTGAATCCTGTCTCAGGTTTGGATACAAGAGCCAAGTCTAAAGAAGAGGTTATGTTTAGATCGGCTCAGGACAGAGTGAGAGGATATCTCTACAAAACAAATGATGCCATCAAGAAGTCGGAAAAAGAGAGACAAGAAGGTTGGTTTTTAATAAGTTTTATGGATGCACTATTTTTAACTGTTTGTTGAAGCATTCTATAAATATACTAATTGTTGTTGGTACTCTGTTTCAATAACCTGTAGGGGCAAAATAATATCTAGTAGCTACCGTATAAAACACACAGACAAATTTTCACTGGAAGAACCTTATTTGACAGCTAGAATAGTTAGGCGCTTTCCTACATGAGTGAACGAAAGTGAGCAAAGAATGCATTGTTGGCATGGAAGTGTTCTATGTAAAGGCAGAATTCAAAGCAGTTAAAGTGCTCAAATATTTTGATATTTTTGTGCATGGTGAGACTCACAACTGTTACTTCGAGCATTCAGACAAAGGGAGTGTTTGTCTGCACAACTTCTGCTCTAGCGTTCACAGGCAGTGCTTACTGTGTGTATTTTGTTTGGGTTAACTTACATCTAGTGTTATGCCTAAAATTTCAGAATTCGTTCAATCATTGAAGTAAAAAAGAGACGAGTACTTTGTGATGTGAAATATAAAAACTATCATAATTGATCGCTTGGGGGCTAGAGAGTGGTCCCAGCTCTTTAAAAATGTTGACGTGACTATTTTTTTTTAATTTCTTTTTTCAAAATTATAATACATTATTTCTGCATTAAAAAATATGAATTTAAAACCTTATTAGATTTATAAATCTAAACAATGGGAGTGTATGGAAGATCAGGAATTCCTCTTTTATTTTATTAATGTTTAATAGGTTTTTTCTTCATATTAATGGTGAAATTCAACATAATTTTCCCTTTATAAGGAGATTATATTTGCTTAAGATCTTTCCTTTTAGCTTTTTGTAGTTTATCAACAATTATTGACTGGGTTCCTTCACGATAACATCGTGGTTACTGATTTGAACTCTGTCGCTTGCTTGTTGTATTAGCCCATGCAGGACCATCACATCAATTTGCTGTTTCTCGCCGCCCACTTGTGTTTGCTCAAGTAGAACAGTTCCTTAATATATTTACTTTTACGTATTCATATATTAAGTCATGTTATTTGCAGCTTTAACTGTTTATAGATATTATCAATATATATAAATATAAAATAACAATAGTAATGTAATGCAACGTTATTAACTTTGACTGTAAAAAAAGTAAATATATCTTTTAAATCCCCTCGTGAAATTTAAACTGCAAATAATATTCTAGTGTTTATTTTAAACAAGTTGTATTCTATTGTTACTGATTGGGTTTCCAATTTCTCAATTTATTTGTATCAACCAATTGTAGATCATAAACAAATGATATCTCTAATGAAATGTATATTAATTTATTGACATAATATAACTAAAGTCCCACAACACTGGTCAAATTCCCTAGGGTTTCAAGCTCACAATATATTGGAATGAGGAGGGCAGGGTTCAAATCTCAACTGAGTGCACTTGTGGTGGTTTTTCCATCCCTTGTAGAACTTACTGATAGTGATAATATTATTATTAATAATAATAATAATAATAATAATTTTATCTCCCTTTATTATGGTGTTAGCCAACAGTCACAAGACCTATAACATGTCAGCAATGGAAAGTACACAAGTACTTGACATGTAATCATAGCTTAAATACATAGTATAATAAAATAAACAATAATAGCTAAGTAATTATACATTCAAATAAATATTTATTGAAAAATAAGAAACTACATTAATAAATAGTAGTAGTGAGAATCAAAACCATTGATATCATTTAAAAACAAGAAAAAACAAAAACCGTAGCCAGATTAATGTAAATTTTAAATTAGCCATAGAACATGAACTTGGTAAATTAATGATAGGAGAGTTCCTTAAATAAAAATAAAACAAATCATATCTATAGGTAAGAGATCGTCTCACCAAAGTGATGGCCAGTATTTCAACAATGGTGAAAGAGGTGAAATACTTTGGTGACTATTTCAACCGCAACGCTGACCTGGCCAAGAAAGGAGGTGGAGATGTATCAACCCACCAACGCAACAGTGATCTAGCCAAAGAAAGAGGAGGAGATGTATCAACCCACCAACGCAACAGTGATCTAGCCAAGGAAAGAGGAGATGTATCAACCCACCAACGCAACAGTGATCTAGCCAAGGAAGAAGGGAGAGATGTATTGACACAACAACTCTGCGATGACAGAGGAGAGTTCCAGTGTCAAGGTCGATGGGACAGACCAGAGTGTCCTTACAATGAGTCCTCAAGACATGTCATCAATCCTTACTGCAGCAAGGAGGCTAGAGTGCTGTTCCAAATCTGGAATCTGGATCACAGGTTAAGACGAGTTCATAAAACTTAAATACAAGTTTCTGTTCAGTTAATAATGACAGAATGACAAGACTCTAACATGGAACACTATTCTGTGTGGGTTAGTAGTTTTTTAGAAATAGAGGTAGTAACCAGGGCTGTGGATTCAGAGCGCCAAATCTTTGACCCCAACATTTTTATATTGTCAGATTTCAATTCCAACTACTTCAAAAATGGCTTAGGTATATTAATTAGTAATAACAAATTTACTGCAATAAAGTTATCCAATGCAGATTACTTCATGGGAAGCATCTTTGAAATTGTGAATTTATATTTAAATAAATTTGTCAATCCAAATTACAAATATTGGTCCTAAAGAATAAAAAACCGTATGAAATTAAAATGATGTAGTTACCATCTATTGTTATAATACTATAACTTTTTATTTTGAAGCCAGACTCAGAAACTATACATTTTTACTGACTCCATTAAAAATGTCTTCCGACTATGACTACACAGCCTCATTAGTGGTCGCACGCATGGTCTAAGCCTTCAGTCTCACAAAAGACACAGGGCATGTATATTAAATACTAATTTAATTAATAAATATCTTACAAATAAATTAAATATAATTTTAAGATTACATCTGGAGACACAAATAGAGCACTGGATACTTCAGTTTCTGTATCTGTTACCAAAATTAATTTCCTATTTGTATTAAATATCTATCATTTATATGTATTATGTATTCATAAACAGTTTGATTATTCCAAAGCTTTTACTATTAATTTGTATTTTATACAAACCTTAAAGGTGTTGAATGGTTGTTGGTGGATCTTGTACTGTTTCAGAATTGAGCGTTCACGCACAGTAGTACCTGCTATCCTAGAAGCTGCCAGTATCTCTGTGCAAGAACACCGCAAAGTCAACTGTTCCTACTTCTTCACACTTCTGTTCACTCTGTCCAATCTCAAACTGGTGCATATTGTATGCCACGACAAGGGAGCACACAATGTCCGATGTGATCCAGCGCTGTACTTCCTCGACTGATATAGTGTCCATCACCCGCATCAGTCTTGTGTCGGACCGGATTGCCAGTGACGGGGAAATTAGGGTTTTAATATTGATCAGATGAACTATGAGTGTTTTTTCTTAAATGACTTTTCACTTTCCCTTTCTGAAAATGTGGGTCTATTTCCCCTAAAACTCTATCATCCTCATTCTTCATTATTGTAATTCATGTATGCATATAACCCAATCAGGTTGTAGGACAAGATGGGAAGAAACCTCCCTTAGTTTGAGTTGATAACTTTTGTTCTATTATTCCATTGTCTTGTGAAACAAAATAAGATTTCTAGACAAAAGAGTCCACGCCATTAAATATGGCCTTGAGCACGGTCGAGAAAGTTGAGGTGTAGTTTGCTTTGGTTCCTGACCAACCACTTTTGAAATGTTGATTCACATTTCAATTGATTATGATTAAGTCTTTGTGTTCTGTGAAAGCAGGCTATCATTAATGTAATTTGAGGTCCCAGGGATCAGTGACACCATTACATTCAAGTACCTATAAAAACAATCATGATTCCATGGAGCAAACAATCATACTGATATTTTGTCCTTCAAAATGTGTGTGCATTAAAAATATTTAGTAGGCCTTATAAGTTTAGTGAAATATATACGTATCTCATAAAAGATAAATCTATTTTTATCTGTGTTAATCACTAACATATTTTGTTAGATTTATTTTTAAATAAAGGAACTAGTATTAGTATGAGAGTAAAGAGTATGTAAGTTGTGGGAGAAGGGGTGGCCACAGTGGCTTCAACTAAGGGATTGGAGCAGATGAGTGCTCTCTCATTATTACTCTTTGAAATGGTCATTAATCAAGTGGCAAGGAAACTTAAGGAGGAAAGAATGAAAGCAACAGTAGCATCTCGTGACCAAAATTCTTAGACAAGCTGGGAGGGGTTTTTGGAGGTGTTCCAGGGTACCCTTCCGAATTTTTTTTAATGATTCAAGAAGCTATTTGTAGATGTTTTTTTATTAATGATAATTGTGGGTTCATGCGTTCTTCTGTTCCATGATTTACAAAGGCACACTATAATCTATATAACACATATCCAAGAGGATGCGGGGGTAAGGGGTAGAACATATCTTGCCCCCCCCCCCTCCTTTATTTTGACAAGTGAATAGAAATTCCCTCTGTATCTTCCACCCAAATTCCCCTAAAGCTGACAATTTTTAAATCAAGTATACATAAAAACATTTTTTGTTTATAATTAAATGAAAACCAACTATAATGTGTGTTAATTAATTACGTTAAATATACATGTAAGTGATAAAAATCATATATATATTTTTTAATTTTCATTTATATTGCAACCTGTAAGATATTTGGTATATTTGATTATTTTTAGATATTAAATGAATTTTTATATACATGTATCAATTATATTTTACTACCCGTATTTTTTTCTAGTGTTTGTAAATAAAGTCCATCCACCTCTCCTTTCTTACAAACTCTGCTATGACTCTTTTATGGAAACCTCCTCCTTGCTTTAATTTAAAAAGCAGACCCTTTTCATTTGAAAGGAGTGCCAAACCAAAGAGTGTATTTTGCCCCATAGTATTTCTGGAATATGTTTTTATTCTTTTCAATGTTGAAAATGATCTCTCAACTGATGATGTTGCCGGCATCATTGTCACAAGCTCACACAGTTTTTTTAAACTCCTGCTGCAACAAACTCCACAAAAGGTATGTCCGGATATGTCAGTAATTTGTTCATTTTTCCCCTTTCATGCAAAACTCCCCTTATTCTATGCTCACCCCCTTAAGTTTCTACTTTTATCACTTATGTGTTTTGAAAGGGCAAAAGAGAGATATGCGATAGTATCTTTCAGTTTCTTTGGTTATAGTCGTCAACCTTCGAGCATAGCTTTGGTTGTTGAAAAGTCGCAACTTTGTTGCTTGCATTCCTACCTTGAATCCCAATGCTCTTCCCCTTCACTTGGTTTAGCTATGGGATGAAAGACGGAAAAATGTAGACTTTCAACCACGATATAAAGGACTAGTGCACGCCTTGCATGCATGTTACAGTCACTGGCATGTGCGGGAAAATTTCTTTCAGACACATGGGTGCTTGAAGACTATTTTTTAAACATTGATTAAAATAAAATAATTACTTGTCTTCAAGCAAGGCAAGCCCCAACGCAATTATGTTTGCTGGTGACTTGATGATATGAGGGAGGTGGGAAGGAAGAGAAGTACAAGAATGGAATGAGGGAGGGATGAATTAATTTAGCATGGTGAAGAGTGAAGTGATGGTGATGACAAGGAAGATAATATATAAACCTGGATAGAGTATAACTGAGAAAGTACAGTGTATACAGTATCTTGGAAGGGGGCAGGAGGGGGAGATATTCTACAGGAGCATAAGACACCCGGAGCGATCTACAGGGTGTACTTCGTACCCATGCCATAGTTACCTTTGATGCAAAAACCTAGACATTGAATGTAAGAAAACCAGGAAAGTGAAGGCCCTGGAGAGCATGTTAACTGTCACCAGGAGAAAATATATTTGGAATGAAGTTGTCCAGGCAAAAGTTTGGGAACATGAGATAGTAGAGGAAGCAAAGCTGAGAGAGTATGGACATGTAATGAGGTTGTTGGATTACATTAGATAGTAGAGGAAGCAAGGTTGAAATGGTATGGTTATGTAATGAGGATATAAAATGAAATAATTCAAAGGAAGAAATATGAAGGGAAAAAACTACATGGGAGACAAAGAAAGAAATGGGAGGTACATAATAGACCAAGTGTGCGAATGAGAGGAGAAGAATGGTGGAAGGAAAGAGGAAGATAGAGGTATTAGGTAATTTTAAAACATTAAGAGCTTACATTTAATTTATTTCAAATATTACACAATACTAATGTCTATGATTACTGTTATTTTCTATCGTGAATATAATAATTACATTATTCACTATATGACTTATTTTGTACCATGAATATTTGTCGGATCTAAGGAAGGGATGTCTTGATTATCAGTTAGGCCTTCTCCTATTCTTTGATTGATATGAAACGATTGTATGATTTTTGTATTCGAATTTACTCAATATTGAGCCTTCACTCGGTGACAAGCTCTCCCTCTCTTTCTAGCTTCCTCTTAGATATGAATAATATTATAATATAATATAAGATAGCTTCTTGTTTACAAAGTACCGATATATGCTAAAAGAACAAACCATAGACTAAATTGGATATATACATAATTTATTAGTAATAGAACCTGACCTAATTTTTGTTGGTTGCAGATTTTTTTTTTAGAAAATGTAATATAACTGTATGAATTGATAGTCAGCAAACACTCATTACTTTAGCTACTGGGGAGAATCTGGTACAATAATGTGTTCAGAACATATACAAATCTATTTTCTACATCAATATTGAAAATATCTAGCTATCATACTTATATTGCGATTAATATCATTTATCATTTATTATTAGGCCAATTATATTTATTATATAATAATTTTATTAAAATTATATCATCATCATTTGGTACAAAAAAAGACAAAAAGCTTAATAACCAAGGATGAGATGCAAAGTGCAGAGGTTTAATGGAAAAAGTTTAAGAACAGTCTGCTGGGAGTGGCAGAGGAGGTATGTTGGAGGAGAAGTGATAAGAGGAGTTGGTAGGAGACACCCTGGTGGAATAACCGGGTGAAAGAAACAGTAGAATAGAAAAATAAAGCATCCAGAAGGAGTTTTAAGAATAGGAATGAGGAAACAGAGGAAGAGTATAGGGAGAAGAAGAAAAGAGTGAAGCGAGCTGTACAGGAAGTCAGGAAGGATTGGATAAAAAAATGGACAGAAATTCTGGAACAGTACGTGGAAGGAAGTAAGAAGGGGTTATATAGTCAAGTAAGAAACAGGAGGAGAGAGAAAAGGCAGGAGAAGAAGAAGAAAAGGCACAATGAACGAGATATTTTGAGAAACATTTAATCCAGACGAGGAAAGAAATGAGAGTTAAACAGAGGAGCAGGAAAAAATGTCAGAATAATAGGAAAGAGGTCCAACATATAAAGAGGTGGTGGATGCGTTAAAGAGGATAAAACAAGGGAAAGTACTGGGTGTGGACAAAATGACTGTGGAAATTATTGAGCAGCAGGTGAAGTAGGTATGCGATGGTTATACAGGACGCTGAGAGTGGTTTGGAAGAAGACAAAATTACCGGAAGACTGAAAAGGGAGTTATAATAGCTAATTTCAAGAAAGGAAATAGGAAGAAGTGTAGAAATATAGGGTGCCACTGTACACAAATATATGAGAAGATACTGGAAAAGAGAATAAGAAATAAAATGAAAGGAAGGTGGAGAAAGGAACAGCACAGATTTAGGGAACATTGGTCTACAATAAACTTAATCTTTGTCTTACGATAGCGGATGGAAAGAAGGTATGAATATGGGAAAGAATTGGTAAGGGTATTTATAGATGTGGAGAAGGCATATGATAGCGTGGATAGAAATAAAGTTTGGAAAGCGATGGAGAAGGCTGAAGTGGAAAAAGGAGATGTAATGAGAGTGAAAAGCATATATGAGGATAACAGGAGCTGTGTTAAGAGAGAGAGAGAGAGAGAGAGGGGTAGGACGGAGTGGTTTCAAATAAAAATTGGAGTGAAGCAGGGGATTGAACTTTCACCATTACTATTTGTAATGATCATGGAAATGGTCATGAACTAAGTGCCAGGAAAATTCGGGGAGGAAAGAATGAAAGCCACGATGTTTGCTGATGACTTGATGGTATGGAGGGAGAAGGAAGAGAAAGTACAGGAACAACTACAAGAATGGAACGAGGAAGTGAAAGAGTGTGGAATGAAATTTAGCATTGTACAGTGCGAATGATGGTAATGACAAGGAAGAGGGTAAGGCTAAATAAAACTATTAGGTTGGATGGAGAAGAGCTGAGAAAAATACAGAACGGAAAATTTCTTGGAATCGTGATTGTGGAGGAAGGTGGAAGTAGAGAAGATTTAATGAGAAGAGGACAGCAGAGAGAGTTCTATAGGTTCGTAAAGTCCCGTCCAGACTTGAACAGAACAATGAACAGAACAACAAACACGAACATGTTTGTGGACGATTTTCCGAACAGAGCATTCTAACAAAATATGTTCGTTGCTCTGTTAGGCACCAATCCACCAGTTGTTAGTTTTTGCCCGTCGCATCAAAGGATGTTCGTGTTCGGTCGTGTTCTAGTCTGGACGCCTCTGCGAACATTTTCCCGAACATACAATCACTGGCCGGACAGCAGTGGAGTCATATGTGTGATTATTTTTGTTAATAAATCTACATATATCTTTTGTCGAGTGTATTTCTTAGTGTATGTGTTAAATTTATTATTATTATTACTATCCCATTATTTTAGTAGGCCTATACTGTAGAAAAATGGAGTGGTCAAAAAAAGAGCAAATGAAGCTCATAGAGCTCCATAAACCACACCAGGCAATTTGGAACCCTAAAGATAAAGATCACTATAATCAAATAAAAATAAACAATATGCGTGAAGGAGATTGGGGCCGTGATGGACAGGGGTGGAAACAAGTGCAGTAAAAAAATGGAAAGTTTGTTAGGCATCCTTAGAAAGGAAAAAAAGAAAACAAGATATCATCGGTACAGGAAAAGTTAATAAACTATATACAAATTATATATATATATATATAAATCATATACAAAGTATTATTTATATAACAATTTTTGTTGGTTAAATATTTGCTTGACCTCAGTAAGCAAAATACGCCCTAAGTATTTAGGGAATTATTTAGGGAAAACTAGAGGAGGATATTTTTTTGGCACCGCGTCTTACAACCCGTTAAGGTTAGATGCCTATGTACTGATTACACTAATGGGTTAGAGATGAAATAGGTGTAATTTTGAGGAAGTGTGCCCATATTTGTGTGGAGAGCGTAGGGAAAACATTTAGGAAAACCCCCTTCACTGCACCCAACTGGGATCGAACTTTTATCTCTTCATCCTCGGCAGTCTCATCTAACACTAATGTGACACCTCACCTTAGAACTTGCAGCCACCGAGGTGGGTAGGGGGAGGTCTAAAGTCATATTTTTTTTTATCTGCTTTTCTGTTAATCATGCTGCACTTGTTTTACCTGTTGATAATTTCCCACTTAGCATTTCTCGTTTTACTAATAAAACTTAATAGACCAATTGTTCCTAAATTTTTATTTCCAGGAACTTTCTGTGGCAATTATAAATATATAGGTTGTGATACCTTAAAGTAGTGTCTTCATAGTGCTATTTAACATATACATTCCACTTTAAAGGTAATTTCTTCAAATTTCCAGCAGATCTGGGCACCACACCTATAAAGATTATTTATAGGCATCTATGAGTGTAATTATCACCATGTGTGATCATGTGGCAATTTCAAATATAGAAGTTGTAGAACCTTAAATTAGATGCTTCATAGCGCAATTTAACACGTACATACCACTTTAAAGGTAATTTACTTCAAATTTCCGGCAGATCCGAATACCACAGTTATGTAGATTAGTTGTAGGCAGTTTTAGATTATTTTATTCTATCTCAATTGCTCTTCAGTGGGTGTCATTTTCTTTATATTTTAATTTTTATCTTTCAATGAGATTAATTGAAACTAAATTTTTATTACTAGCTCTTTCTATGAGATTTTTGGAACTAACTTTCAAGCCTAGTGTGCTTTTGTTTTAGAAATTTTGGAACTAAAATTTGGCTTAGTGTCTTTTATTTTTCATAAGTTGGATAAAATTTGTTAGCTTATTCATTATTGTGGTCATTACGTTTTCTATGATTGTAGCTGCGGCAAATAGCAGACTTCTTTTAACTCCAACATAATCATGCCGATCAAGTATATTGGCAGAACAACAGATTTTAAAGGAAAAACACTATGGGAAATCCTCGGGAACTTAAAAAACTTTGGCGTTGGAAGAATTGTTGTAAGAAGTATGCTTGAGAGATATCCAGAACCATCATATTTGAAAATACTAAAAGTTGAACCCGTGGCACACGAGGTAAAAAAAAACAAAAAAAAAACTGGCCAAATTTGACGATAAGTGAGGGAATCTTTTTTCCCCAACTGAGTTTTAGACTAAAGCAAGTTCCTTATTAAAGTAAATAATGTAATTGTTAATCTTCTGTGATTGAGACTGAGTAACAAGTTGAGGCTAGGAAAGTCGCAAGATTTATCCACATCACATATTTTCACCACTCTGGACCACACATATATTTACTTTAATTCACCTGCTATAAAACCCATTTTGTTAACTTTTAAGGGCCTAATTATAAATGATCCAATGTGATTTTTATACTGTAGGCTTTCCATATATAATTTGTATCTTCATAAATTACTATGCAGTCACATATTGTACACCGTTATTATGATAGAGCCACATGGCTCTCTCGGACATAAAATGCTAATGAGTAAATAAATTTCATCAAAGAAGAGTGAAAATCCACCCTAAATAGATCTACAGCTTGTTGGGATTCGAGCCCCTACTTCGTTATGGTCTTTCATAATTATATATATTTTATGTTGATTAAAACTGTATCGCCTGAGATTTAATTGTAGACAGTCCCTGTAGAAGAAGTAAACATTTTGTGAGTGCACTTTACAAGTGAGCTTCTGACAAACGGGTACAACTGATTGTGAACGAGCCTTTACCTGCAAACCATATCAGACGGTATTGACGCCTTTGTGTTTCTACCGGTGTGGGTCTAACAAGATTATTTAAGTTATAAAGTTAAATGTTTATAAAACCCACTTCATTTGTTATATCATACATAACTGGTAACTAGCACATAAGTTTTTCAGCAGCCATTAAGGGTTTTTTCCACAAACTTATTCATAATTAGCAAGTTTTATTGTCATTCGTAACAAAGCCTCTTGTTAGCCAACAATATTAATGATACATTTAAAAAATACTGTGTATCCTATGAAAGGAAGTTGAAACCTTAGTGCATCACTATAGGCACTGAATTAACTATCAGAATTGTGCACTGATTTTTGTAAGAATAAACAAAATCATAATACTATTTTATACGAGGATTTGTGTAGAAAAAAAGGCCTTTATATGTTTATTTTTTTGCAAAAATTAGTGTACATCATTAGTGCACTAAGTTTAAAGTTTAGGACTGATTCACTTGACTTGACATATTTTTCAAATAGGGTCTGTATCTTTATTTATTTCTTATTCATTCTCTTTTTCTTTCTCTGTATCGTTTAAATTAAATTACAATAATATACCACTTGAAGGTGCAGAATATAACACGCACTTGTAGGTACATACTATCAATAGGTTTGAATGTTTATAAAATTACAAGTAAAGTGTGACTTGTTTTATCTCAGGACTGCCGGAAAGTGCGAGTGTTGATAGAAAGAGTGTTCAGAGGACGTAAGTTTCCCAAACCTGTTGAGTTATACAGCGTGTCCTACAAGGCAGACTACCGGTTGTTACACAAGGATGAAGAGGCAGACTATTGCAGTTTCGACCCTGGAGAGGAGAAACCGGAGCGGATACTACCACGTACTGCGCCGTTCCCGCCATTATTCAGGGTGAGTTATATTATCACAGATATCTTAGTCCATTTTTCCCTAAACGATGCAGACAGCTCTTTCCAGAACAGCCTATTTATCTTAAAACGGTACATACAATGCTTTCTAGAGTGGCCTACATCTTAAAACATGACAGACAACACTTTCAAGATTAGCCTCTTTGTCACTCAACGCTGGGAGCACTGTTGACACAATCTATTATTGTGTGCACAGCATTTACTGCCCATGCAGTCTTCCACCCACCTATATATTAATAGAATAGAAATTTAGAGGAATTGTACCCATATTTGCATAGAGATAAAGTGAAAAATCACTTTACCAGCACTGTTTCGATACACTCTTCCATTGCGCAAGAACTAGAATCGATATATATATATATATATATATATATATATATATATAT